>MU831638.1:0-128934 GCA_029204225.1 Diphasiastrum complanatum
GGTACACTAATAACATCTCACTCCAGGAAATGTGAGCGATAAAAGTCTAACTTAACCCCAAGAGCTCCCTGCCAAGTCCGCTGAAGCCTGATTATATGCTCGATAAATATCCGTCGGTGACTCTGAGATAGCTAGACCATATGTGCGTAGAAGATGAGAGGCATAGGAGTACCATGAAAACTGACGACCCTGATCATGTAGCGTCTGAGATGACAGAGGAGGCCTATGAGACAGTCAATCAACTGGAAGACTCAACAAATGAGGGACTGAAGGCTTAGCTTGGATCATGTGTGGGAGCATAGTAGTCTGTAAGCGAGAGATACTGGCCCACAACTGTGGCAGCCCTGTGCACCAAACCTCTGTGGAATACATAGCAGTAGGTAAGACCATAATCTCAAAAAGTTTGCACTTAAGGAATCCCGAATGTACTTTCTGAAACAGAAGTGCTCAAGCAAACCAAGGAAGCATGACCCTTCCTCAATCTGGCGGTAGCACCTGGTCTCATACTAAAGGCAGGATTTGTGAACAATGTACCCAAACATGTGTACTAGAACACAATCTGCAACGGCTGACCATCCAGAGTGAAACTTTGTTCGAGGCCATGTTCTAAGTTAAGCATAATAAGGCATTTTCGTTCGTATAGTATCATAAGACAAAAGTGTTTTTTTGTAACATTAGGTCTGGAGATATTAAAGATCATGATCTGAGTCTTCTTGGTATGTATAGTCAGGCCTTGTCTATCTCCAAATAAGTGTAGTCTATCCAAATATCTCTGTAATTCCTGTATAGGAATATATGGCACTGTGACCATTTACAGATCAATTGAACTTCTCGTTATTTCTCTAACTCTTTTATTCTATTCTCAACAAATCTCACGATCCCATATTTGTAAATAAGACGTTTCCCGTCTTTAGCGTCTTGCCGACCATTTTTACATTTTTCTACTTGTACAAAAGTTAGGCCTTCATCCAGAAAGATGCGAGTGTCTTTCAATTTAGCTCGTTGGTGGAGTACATCCCTCCTATGTTCTGCTGATGAGAAACATATAACTAATGTTTCTCCATCCTTCTTGGTACGCCAAGCCTCATCAAGGCCAGTGTCGTGATGTTGAAGTGTATGGGTCAAAAACTTCTTGGCTTCCCCAATAGGGTCTTGTGAATAAGGGATTCTGCGCACATGAACATTTAGGGCCTTCTGTTCTCGCAGTCGATTTTCAGTGAATGTAGCTGATATGAAAGAAGATGGAGTGATTTTACTTTGACCTTTAAGAACATTAGCCCATGATTCGTTTGGTGTTGCTCAACCTGTAGTGACTGCCTGGGCCTGATCTTGGTTCTTAAGATCAGCCAAGTCACATCCATCTATTGGATATGTGGCAGCTCTATGAAGTTGTGATATTGAAGGATGCAAGCTATTTGCTGTTCTTGTCCATCCACTTTCGCCAGCAATGTTACAAGGTGTGCCTCTAACCATATCATCGTGGCCTGAAGAATAGATAGTTCCTGTGTCAAGGTAAGGCCGTATTCTCATCCTGGGACTGATGAAGGGATTAGGGTTGTTAGGACCGCGTGTGCATTAGGTGAGGGGTGAGGGAGTACGGATCTGAAGGTGTGATGGGTGTCCCGGGTGAGGCAGGCAATGCTGAGCAGTGGAGGTGATTGGGCGGGGGGGGGGGGGTTTGTTTCCCCCCATCAAGGTCAGCGGCAGCATGCTGCATTGGCAGCAGTTTGCTGCTGTGCTGCAGCAGCAATTGGAGGAGGAGAGGGGCTTGTCCCTTGTCTCTTTCTGGGTGCCATGAGGGCGACGGAGTGCTGGAGCATGAGCACAACTAGCGATGGTGGAGCATGAGTGCGACTGTGGCCAGCGATGGCGCTAGGCCATGGAAAGAGAGAGAGAGAGAGAGAAAAAGAGAGAGAGAGAGAAATAAAGTAAGCTTTATTAATGTCTTTTCCATGCCAAAAGGCATATAATACTAATGAAGTACATGTCAAATATGTGGTAAGCATGGGAGCGTATAAAACGTTTCCAAAATTGTAATAAGAACATGGGTCCTCATAGGTTATGAGAGAGCGTAGAGTGGTAGGCATGTCTCGAAACAGGCAATGATATCACCCTCTGATCTCATAGTATACAGGGCATCTAAAGATAAAGTGCTCTTCAGACTCTACCTCGCCTAGAGAGCATAACTGGCAAATCCGCTCCTCTCTAGGAATACCATGGAACCTCCCAGTCTCAATAGCTAGCTGATGAGAAGACACCCTGAGTTGTCCCAGTGTGAATCTGAGGTAATGTGATAGTCTCAAATCCAAGTAGCATGGCATGATCGGGGTCCCTGATGTATCTAGCTCCAAAAAATGGGTCTGGTAGAAAGCTGGCTTAACCCCTAACTTAACTGGTTATGCCAAGTCTGCTCTAGATATGCGCGATAGAGGAATTGTCTGATATATTGATGGGTACCTGAAGGAAGCTCCCATGATGGAGATACCAAATGACTCAAGTAGGAGGTGAGATGCCTGAGAGAACCATGATAACCGGTAGCCCTGATCATGGAGACCCTGTGAGGAGGATAGTGCAATCTGTGTGTATCGTCTGTCTATCTCTGGTAACGCCTGTATCCTTTGTATATAGGTAATGAGTTGAAGAGCTCCCTTGATTTGTATAGGTGGAACTGCAAACTCGGCCAGGAGAATCTCATGTGGAACAAAAGGCTTTGCTCAAATCAACCGAGCTAGCATGGTGGTCTGTAATCGTGAAAGGCTGGCCCAGTGTGAAGAGGGGAGACCTGTACACCATGCCTTTGCCGCATATAGAGCCGTGGGGGTGACAATGGTATAAAAAAGGCGACACTTACTGCGAGCATCTTGGATGGACTTTCGGAAACAAAAACACTCTAGCTGAACAAGAGAGGCATGTCCCTTCCCTAGTCGAGTGGTAGCGGCCTGTCTCATGCTAAAAGTAGGACCTGAGAAAAGGATCCCCAGGTATGTGTAGGAAGGGACTACCTCTAGAACTTGTCCACCCAAAGTAAGCTCCTATTGCTGCATGAATGCTCGAGAAGTGTTGAAGACCGTAACCTTGGTCTTCCCAATGTTCACCCCTAGGCCCCATCTGGTGCAAAACTCATGCAAGCAATCCAACTGTCACTGTAGACCCTATCTGGTCAGTGAGAACAATACCACATCATCGACATAAAGGAGGATAGCAATCAGGATATCCCCAAGCCTGCAACCAACACCACCACACTGTGTAATGACTCTCTCCAACTCATCAATATACAAGCCAAAGAGGACTGGTGAGAGGGAGCAACCCTGCTTCACCCCAATAGTGCTCCAAATGTGATCGGATATGCCACTGCTATTTCGGAAACATCCCAGGACACGCTCATAAAGTGCCATCACAGCAAGAACAATGTTGGTGGAAAAGCCGAGGTCTCGGAGTCTCTGGATGAGCAATGAGGGAGGAACGAAATCAAAGGCTTTCTTGAAGTCGACAAAACAACAGTAAACCCTCTCTCTCCTGTGCCTAGCCTCCTCAATCAAGGCCCGTAATGTGAAGATGTGATTTGAAATAGAATAATGGGCTCGAAAACCTGCCTGACCCATAGCATGTAGTCTCCTAGTCTCTGCCTCTGAGCTTACAACAGACTGAAGTATAGTACCATATAGTTTCGCCAGGACATGCCCGATCATGATGGTGCGGTAGTTACTCGGGATCATGGGGTCACCATTCTTATGGATGGGGTGGATAATGTTAGTGCACCAGGATGATGGGAAACCGGAAACCACTGCGGAATTAAGAAGGATGGCTATAGTGGGAGCGAGTAAGTCAGAGGCATGGGAAAGGAGTTCAGACTCAAGGTCTTCAATGTCTCTGGCCTTGTGGGACTTCATCTTTTTAATGGCTGCAAGTACCATGTCAGATGCGAAGAAGGAGAACTCAGATGGTCGTGGAGATATAGAGATAGGTGAGTCAGTGGGGACGATATACAAGCTAATAGCATAATCAGTCCAAATGCGGAGGTCCTCCAGGAGAGGTGGTGGAGAGCGAGGAATGAATTTACGCCAAAAAGCGCCCGAAGAAGAACTGAAAAGGAGGTCAATAAGATGTTTCCCTTCAGAATCATCATAGGAGCGTTTCTTACGGCGGAGAACACGATGGTAAGAGCGTCGGGAAGATCGGAGTAGATGTGGAGCATGGATACGTGAATAGGCTACTGGCTGATGGAGAGAACGGCACTCGGTATCATACCTTGGAGGGTGCAATGGTCGAGGTGTGTGTCGAGATTTTGTGGGATGGGGTTTTGTGGGGAGGGTTAGTGATGCAACCGTGTGGAGGGAGGTGGTGAGAAAAGCAGCCTGGGTGTCGACTAGACTGTCATGAGGGAAGGAGTGTAAAAGTGAGGCCAAGGACTGCCGGTATAGTGGCATGTGAATGGGATCGAATGTGTATGTGGGTGCTCGGGTAAGCATAGGTAGTGTAGATGAATGAATGGGTGGAAGGTGGCCGATATCGAAGGAGAAAAATGAGTGATCAGAAAGGGTGGTGGGGGAAATGTGGAAATCAGAGACTATGGGTACAAAGGATGGTGACCCCATGAGATAGTCAACGACACACTGTCCTCCACTGTGAGGATGGCATGTATAGTTGTTTGAATGTGGCCAACAAGGTAAGCCATTATAAATGGCTAGCTCATGTGCCTCTCCAAACTGCAGTAAGTGCTCACCATATGAAGTCGTAGGTCCCAAACTGTCCGCGGAGGTCCTATTAACCCCAAGCATATCACCGTCAAGGGCACGAACACGCAGCTGATCAGTGGTGTCGAAGAACTTTGTCTGTCTAGAAGATGTCCGGGCTTTAAAATCCCCTGCGGAGAATATGCCCCCGCTCTGAGAATCTGATAATATATGGTGAGAGGTCCTGGTATGGAGATCCAATACCCTCAACAAAAGACGAGGACTTTGGTGGAAAGTAACATGCTGCAATAAAAAGGTCTCTACCCAAACCAATTGGTATCTAACCCATCTGTCCTGTGCCCGAGAATGGTGTCGAGGAAGCGTTTGGCTTCAGCCAAGACATCCTGTGTGTCTGGGATCCCGCGAACTCTAATGTGGGCTTTTTGGTCTCAAGATTTCTCTTCCGAAATGGTGGCTGAGATAACCGAGGAGATGGGAGCACTTGGTTTGGTGCCTTTTTTCAACACTGATGCCCAAGAAAGCGCCTCTTCTTGTTGCTTTTCAATCTTGCTCTCTAGTTCCCGTATCATATTGGTGGTGGACGCCGAAGCCGCAGCCTGCTTGATCCCGATGGATTGTTCGAGTGATGTAACTTTGGACTGCAGTATGTTCTTTTCCTGGATCAAAGAATTAACCGTTCCTTTTAGCTGTGAGATTTCTTGCCGCAAAATTTGGAAATCTGCCTTGATTTGATCAATCTGCCACGAGGAAAACAGTTTGGTGGATTTAGAGGTAGCTGTAGGTTGCATCAGCGAGGGTCTGGGAATCGGGGGACAGGGCAGCAGCGAGGGACAGGGTCTGGAAGGCGATGGACAGGGTAGCAGCCAGGGGCTGGGAGTCGGGGGACAGGGCAGCAGCGAGGGACGGGGTCTGGGAAGCTATGGACAGGGCAGCAGCCAGGGGCTGGGAGTCTGGGGACAGGAGGGCATCGGGATTAGCAACGAGGGAGGGGAGGGTGGCATCGGGATCAGCAACGAGGAGGGAGAGGAGAGGGGCGCGAGATGAGCAACGATGGGGGAGAGAGATACATCAGCAGCGAGGGAGGGGAGGGGCGCTTTCCTACGAGAAGCCATCAGGTGGATCAGCAGAGAGAGAGAGAGAGAGAGCTTAGATGTTTTGTATCAGTTTCTGCACGGTGAATAAGTGAGAAGTCATTGTTCATACTTTTCTGTGTAAATTTTGTTCATGCTAGCAGTTCTTGTTTTCTGGCAACTGATTTGAATGCATGGAAAGTTTTTTTTCATTTATCTACTCTCTTAATTGAATTCTGTAACGTGTACCGATTAGTGTTATTGTTTGCATTTACAGGAGGTTCGTGGTGTTACAGGTGTTTGAGCCAAGATTACACTTAGTACCAGGATTACAAATAAGAAAACACTGCTTGTTGTAGTTTTAGATGTTGTTTCTCTCAATAAATTCTTACAAAACAACCAAGGTTGACCATGTTGAAAGTCGAAACTTCAACAGGACATGATTTATAATGTTTCTTTCTGATGAAAGGAAGCATCATTCCTTGTCAGACTCATGACAGTGTTGTTGGTGATTTGATGGTTGGTAATAAAAAGTACTAGTCCCTGATACGGGCAACGAATAGAGACAAATGCATTGTGAAGTTCATTGACATTGTGAAGCTTTGTGATAAGAGGATGCGATTTTAAACTCGGACTAGCTGGTTCAAGTGATTATTTATTTTACCATGAGTAAATTTTCCTGCTTAGTGACACAAAGAGACAGGAAACTGAACCTGCAAGTTTCATAGTAGAAAATTTTGGGAAATATGCCACAGAAGGAAAGAGCTTGCTATTTGCAGCTAATACCGAATAGAGTAGATGATGCTATTATTCATAGAATTTTGAATGCTAAGTATTCTGTTTAGACCTATTGGCGGTTGCTTTTCTTTATTCTTGTAATTTTGCAATCAGCACATGACATTTGTTTGTGAAAGGTATATTATGTTAACCTGTGATAGTTTAAACCTTACCCATACCAAAGGTCACCATCTCATTATCTTCGTCAGGCAAAATTCTAAGATAGGAACAATATGATTCACTTACGGGCAAGAAGAATTATTACTTGGTCAGACATAATGAAGGCTGGATGAAACTAGATCCTTTCTCTTAGTGAAAGGTCTCTAAAACATCATCTTTAGCATTTGCATCATATTTTCTTATTCAATACCAATTCTGCAAAGGCACACCATGTCACAAAATCTTTGCTTATTGTTTGCCAAAGTTGCATTTTATTTTCACAACAAATATCATAAAAATGCATCTAAGCTTCTTTGCGAGTCTTCATTTGTCCAGTTTATGCTAATATGACAATGATACGAAAAACTAAGAGATTATTTAAGATGAAAGAAGCCATCAAGGCTACAAGTACATATCTTTGTATATGGAAAAGTATTGGCATAGGTGCTCAAAACTTGATGCTAAGATTTGCACAATCAAATAACTAATAAAATAATCATCTATGCATATTGGGTGACTTTAAGTGAATGTGCTCTAGGTGAGTCAGCAATATATCCTCTTGGACACACACAGGTTTTACACCTAGTCATTCAAGCCTATAAGTAACCGTTTTAATGAAAATATAACCTGCAAATTGGAAAAGTACTTGCAAGACAAAAGCTGCATCACATGCAATCCCTCCCACCATGGTTAAGAAATTGGTATGTTGAACAGCAAACAATTCTGCGCACACAACTCCAGAGAAAATATTCACTTGAAGCCTGCTAGGTCTGAAATGGCATTTTTTAAGCACCAGTGTCATGGATGTAGTCATTTGATCAACACATCCCATTATAGCTTGGAAATGGTGAGCTCTTTTTAATGCTGCCTCTCATGCAATCAGTGAATAATTATGCATATTACATAGAATTATATACAGGAAAAGCGGGTTGTCATGTTATGGTTTAGGAGGATAAAAAGAAAAATCACTTGAGGAATTATCATGCTGAACTTAGGGTGCTATAAACATCATCATCACTGACATCCCAAACAATATAAACTTCATAATGGCATAAACTTGAAATGTGTAACAGTTTGCCTGGTGTTAGATGGTTAATAGGTTATGCTGAATTGAAAAATATTATCCAGAATTATTTTTTGCTATAACCTTTATGCTGAATTAAGGTTGCTTCATACAACATCATTAATGCTCTCCCAACAAAATCAATATAGATGACTTCAAACTTGGCATGGATGTAACATTTTGCCTGATGGCAGATGGTTAATGGCTTTGCTGGATTCTTTATGCTCAACTTAGGGTCCTTTAAACTTTAAACATCATCATCAATGCCCTCCCAACAAAACCAATATAAATGACTTCAAGATGGGCATAAACTTTAAATGTGTAACATTGTGGTAGATGGTTATGGGTTATGCTGTGTTAAATATATTGTACAGAGTTTTTTTTTGGCTAGAATCTTTATGCTGAACTTTGAGTGCTTTTAACATCATCCCTCCCATGAAAACCAATAAATAACTTCAAGCTTGGCATGAACTTGAAATGTGTAACATTTTTGCATAGTTTTAGATGTCTAACGGTTTATGCTGCTATAGAAATATTTTATGAAAACGCTGGTTGAAAGTTGTGCACAAAGTGCATCTTATCTTATACAATGAGCTTATATGTCTACATGCACTAATGAGAAGTGAAGCCGACATGTTCTAAACAGTTTGTTCTGCTAGGACTCGAGGAGCAACGTTAAGTAAAAGAAACAAGGCATGAGGTGTTGCCATTTCATGTGTGGAAGGTGGACCTAAGCATAGCGAGCTATTGGATCTTGTCGTCATTGGTGCCAATGAAGATGATGCAACTACTAAGCCTCATATTCAATGATGTGACTGAAGATGTGAACAAAATCTTTCAAAAACTTGGGAGCCCAAAACTTGAGATGATCAAATTAGGAGGCAAACCTAGCTCTCAAGTCTTCTAGCCCACTCTTTTTAAAACCATGCTCATTACGGATGAAAACACAATTAATTGCGGCACAACAATGACTGATCCCTCTAGAATCCAGAAAGATATCAAACTACAACCTCCAAGATCGGATATGGCGGTATATGCCATTTGCAAAGGATCCCCTAGCAAATGAGCAACATAGAGACCACATGGTAGCAAGGTTTGGATGAACTGGGTTTCAAGAAAAAGGAAGGTTATGGCAAACTTGGTATCCGTCAGATAGATGCTATCCCTTCACAGTTTATATATCGCCTTGGGAATTTTATTGCGTGTCTGCCTTGCTTCTCGCTGGGCAGTGTGGAGGTCGCTCATCCCGCTTTCAAGCTGTGCCCCTCCATCGCTTTTTCCGTCTTCGCATATGGTCTCTGCTTATCTCAGCTAGACACATCCCTATTCGCTTGGGCTGTCTTTGGATCCACCGCTTTTTCATTCTCAGCCGATCCAGCAGTCGCATATCAAAATCTTTGTCCCTTGTGCCTGCGGCAGCAAAGAGACTAGATCCCTTAGCCTTGATTTGTCAACAGGTTCTAGCTTTGTTCTTAAGAAGGGTTGATGGCGAGATGCTTTCTCATCATCTGCTGATTGTGATGAGTTTATTGTCTTGTTCCATCTCATCTCTGGTTTGCGTGGTTATGGCGATCAGCAATGTCTCGTTTGCCGTTTTCAGGCAAATTTCCATAAAATGTTGCATAAGGTTTCTTCTATCCACGCATTCCAAAACCCACCTCGCAGATCAACCCTATCCCCGGGATTTGCACGACCCACCTCGCAGATCAGAGCCTTGGTACGATCCAGCTCTTCATCAGGGTCGTCCCTGCTCTCTCCCTCCATCTCTCACAGTTTGGGAAGATCTGCTTAGCACTACATTAAACCAGATTATCATAATTTCTGTACTAATTAATCAGGGTAGGTTTTACACATGCCTTGAATTGTTGCAATCTCAGGGTAGGTTTTACACTTGAATTGTTGCAATCTCAGTATCAACAGGCTAATTGCGGGTTACGGCTTAGCTCTAATTCTCATGGAAACGGTGAGGTCAACTGCGCGTCGCAGTTAAGTCCCAGTTCCTCCTGTTATTCCTTGGTGGATAACCGCGCGCGAAACCGCGCGGTAGACCGTGATCTTTGTGTAGAGAGAGAGGGAGGGGGTGGGCAATGGGTATTGAAAAGGCGTTAATCTTTTCTAATTTTATGAACATGAGATGGGGGAGAGAGCTATATTGTATGCACACATCATGTTTTGTTCATGCTGAGCGCCTTGGTGGATGCTCCACAAGGCAAGGATTTGATAATCAGGGCTAAATGGTTGTGATGCGAGAGCTAAAGATGGGCTGATTCAAGAATTTATAGGCAGCGCTGATTGATCTGACACATTTATTAGAAGTCGTCGAAATTTTCTTGTGAGTAAACGGATGATAATTGTTTTCCTATTTTCTTTCCTAAAGCAAATCTGCAGCTTAGCTCCCCCAGGAAGAGTTAGTCAGTGTAATTAGCGGTATAGCAGCATGGCTTCCACAGAAATCGGCAGCTCCTCTCATCCACTCCCTCCAGATTTGTTCATGGATCAATGCACTGCAACTAATGCCTCTGATGAAAAGCAGCTGCCTAGTGTTGGAGGCGTGGGTGCCCCTCCCACGGGCAGTGCCACCATGGGTTTGTGTGGACAAGTCACCGAAAGCGTCCAGGGCGTTCCAGTTGAGCAAGGGTTTCTATCAGAGTTTATCTCCTCAGATGATTGCGATCCAAACGATTTAGATTCTTCGTTTGCTGGCATACGCTCTTTCCAAGACCTGCTTAATTTCGGGGTTCTAGATTATGAGAATAGAGAGCACGGGTTTGGTGAAACTGCAGGTGGCACAAATGCTCCTGTACAGGACGGTTGCATAGACGGTTCTCATAGCATGACAGCTTCTGGATCTGCAGACGTGTGTGGTGATGGGGCAGCAGGCGGGCAGGCAAGGGAACAATTTGAAGGAGCAAGGGCGAAGGCAGCCACAGAAGGCTGGCAAGGACGGAGATATGGATCAAAAGGTGCAAGCGGCGAGCAGAAGCCAGAGCAAAAGCAGAGTGTTCAAGGTCACGCGTATCCAGTCTATGAAGGATCAACAGTGTCTGACGTTGGGCTGTCATCTGGTAGCAGCTCTCTTGATAGACGATCAACTGTTATTCACCTCAACACGAAAAGTGAAAGCAGCAGTGGCTTAGAATATGAGAGTGGCATACCCAGCAGCATTCCGAAGTCAGACCAGAAAGAACATGACTCCACAAAGAGAGAAACGGGAGTACCAATTTGGGTAAAGGTGTGAAATTTTTTCTTCCTAACTCTCCCCTATTGCATCATGACACAACGTTTTGAAATTGCAATGTGTTTGAGTTTTAAAAATGTGGACAGTGCAAAAACCTTGTTGTGTTACGGGGCCATGGCAGCTGCGCAAACCAGAGGTTTCAATTTTGCATGAAAAACCCATCAAGCATCACCCACTTAGTATGACCAAAACCTGCTGATCAACATGCAAGTGTAGTCATTGAGCTTTTGCGAGCTTTTGGATGACCTAATTTGGTAAGTGGGAGTATAGCCGATCATCTACATGGTAGAGATACTCTCTCTTTGAGCATGCTTCTATTTAGAGGAAGCAGGTGTTGTCCATTTGGCGTGTAGGTTTGCACATCAACATAGAATTTGCTTGTGTTGGGGTTGGTGAGCTAGCAGCAGTTGGTTGGCAGGGACAAAAGGTGCTGTTGTTCGTGCCACACTGCATCGAGACAAACCCATTTTTGCTTAAACGTTTGCCGTCCTTTCCTTACTCCGAGTGCTCATCAAGGACAACTTCCGCTGGCTAACAAAGGCCTAGGATGCTTATTGGATTTCTGTTCTTGTCTTTTAGGACAAGGCTTTGCATTGGAAAGATCTAACTTTAGCATTCATTCTTGTTGGGTTTTGCAGTGGAGGGGCAAATGGCAGGCTTGTATCCAATGTTCCATCAATGACTGCTCTGCAGCAACCATGAAAGCTATGCCAACTTATAGTAAGAAGAGCTATGTTGTGGCATATTTTCCGGCTTCTCGCATGCATTCTTGGATAGATACGCAACATGTGTGTGCAATTTCTGAGAATCCAGAACCACTCGCTGGTGGTTCTCATGAGAGTGCAAGGGAATCAGTCAAAGATGTTGATATGGCAAGGCATGCCATGCTAAGGACTTTGGCAGCAACTATGTGTGATGTTAGTGATCGACTTCCTATTAAGGTCTGTTTTTTGGGCCTGTTTTGAATTTGCAACCCTTTGCTGTCCGCCATTCAAATGAAAGAGAAACTAAACAGTTCCCTAAGCTGACTTTCTTACATGTTTTACTTTGACTACAAGGATCCAACTGTCATGCTCGAGAGCTTAGAACCTGTTCCGACCCAAAACAGTTGGAACGTACAGTACGCTCCGGAACGTACTGGGTCGGAACGTGATACTAACTTTGAAAAGAGACATTTTTTTTCCGTTGTTAAATAATCACAAATTTTTTTTTTTGCCCACTTTCCGGAACGGAATGCGTTCCATTCCGGAATGAGCAACTATGTGAGTCAAGAGAATGGATGGGTAACCTTGTGCTGCGTCTGCTTGCTTGATACATGAATTCTCTGCAGAACTCATACTCTTTGAAGCTCAGATTGAAAGATTTGTTGTATACAAAACCGGCGCACTCGTGATGCCACAAATTGCAATTAACGATGATGAATAGTAGTAGGAAATGCATTGCTTTTTGTTTTGACAATTATTCTTGAGGACCAGCCTCACAGTTGGCTGCGGGGATTTGCTAGCCAGGCAGTGATTGAAACTGCTCAAGATGCTGGAGTCTGGAAATCATTTGCCAAGGAGGCAGTAGAATCAAGGGATTATTCAGACATTGGCAAGCTGCTGGTCAGGTTTTATGGAGTAAGTTGATGAACTTTGTCAGCATCACTTCTCATTTGAACTTTAATAAGCATTTACTCACTCAGGTGAGGCAAAAAGTCTCTATGCTGGCTTGTAAATTAGATGTGTTTGTGTATGTAAACCATCAGTTGAATATTGAAGTAGCTTTTATGGTTTTGAGGAATTCCAAATGTGATCTGATGTACTGGAAGGGGCACGTACAGATGATTATGAGGAAATATTTGAAGTCATCGTGGGTTAACAATTCCTTCGGCAGATGGAAAAGCGATTGTGAGAATTCAGAATCTGCCTCTTCGATCGAAAAATTGAACCAGGTAGTTGCTTTATATTTATTGTGCAGATATAGCTGTCGTTCTGAATATTCTTTGTATAGGCTCTTTCTAGTGTTTAAGCTTCTAGCATTACTTATTGTCGACTTTAGGCTCCTTAATATCCGTTTACTATGACAGGAGTTGATAAATGCAATTTTGTGGGAAGAAGTTGCTTCACTCTGGGATAAACCTGAGCAGTCAACTTTAGGCTCTGAATGGAAGGATTGGAAAGGGGCAGTGTCTGAGGGTTGTGCTCTTGTTGTCGGTGGTGGGAAAGGTGCGAATTTGAAAACCGTCACAACTCTAGGCCCTGCTGATTCAGTCTTACAAAGTAGTCCAAATGGGAGCCTCACAAAACGCAGAAAGGAGCCACCAACACAACAAACCTGGCCATGTGACAATGGAGTAAATGGCGCAAAATTTGAGCTAAGCCGAAAACGCTCCAAGCTTGAGATTCGCCGTCGAGTTTCATATCCTGTCTCTGATGCAGAGCTAGCATCAGGAGGGCATGATCAGCCTGTGTCGGCAGATGGTTCCACTTCTCAATCTGCTCCCATGACCTCCTTGCCTGCAGAACAATCACAGATTGAAACACAGAAAGACGATATTGTTTGTTCACCATATATAAATCAGGATAGAGGAATAAATAACTTAAAACGGTCTTTGGGTAATGTGGACAATCCAAGTACTGTTGCATCAAGAGGTTCCCCTTTGACTACCACTCCACATGGTGTTCCTGAAAATAGTAAGTTGCTGCCTCCTGTTGCTCCAACTAGTGGGAGATTATCCATGACTGGTAGATTTTGTGTGGCCTTCGTTGTACACAAGAACAGACAATGCACTCGGTTTGCAAATGAAGGTTCCTTATATTGCTGTAAACACTTGAATTTTGCAGCTAATGAAGCTTCTGAACACTCTTTCAAATCGAATCACCTACTTGAGCAGCCTAGAGGAGATGGTGTATCACTTATGTCTCCTGGAATTTCACTTCCAAGGACTTCATTTGAATCTAGGGATATTTGTCGTGCAATGACCAAGTATGGACGACGATGTGCTTTCAAGGTGAAAAAGGGTTCTATCCACTGCAAGAGGCATTCTATCCAGAATGATGCAATCTGCAGTGTGGCAGATGATGTTGGTTTAGGTGATGGAGAGAAACGCTTAACACAAGCCATTGAAATATGCCCAGAAAATGTTGAACCTGGCGCTCTCTCTTTTCTAACAACATCATCTGGACCAGGCAGTTTAGCAACCTCAATCGAAAGGAAGCCATCAAACTGGCGTCGTTGCATCGGTTGGTGTAAACGCAATGGTGAACAATGTTCACACAGGGCAAAAGTTGGTATGCTACATTGCAAAAAGCATTTGTGGCTGGCGAAGATATCAGGAGATTCTAGCCCTCAAAGATGTCAGCTTCAGGAGAATCCGTCTAACGTAGCTGAAGAAAAATTACTGAGATCAAAGTTTATGTTGGATAACTATATGAAAATAGCCCTGAATGATAAGGGAGACAGGGATGAAGTTTGGCAGAAGTCCAAAAAAAAATCAACTGATAAAATTCTTGCCGAGGCTTCTCAAGACATGGTAGTAGCAAATATTCTTCTAAGGTTTGTTGTGCAACAAAAGAAAAACCTTGAAGTAGCTATGGGTATACGGAGCTCAAATGATGTGAGTAACTTTGAAGCCATCTCTGGGACAGGAAGTTTTCAGGAGCATGAACATGCTTACCCCATTGTCACAGATGAATTGAAGACTCTGGAAAAATCTATGTCAGATTCCGTTTGTTTAACTGTAGGTGTGTTGGATCAACACTCAAAAAATTGTGATAAGCAGGCTGATAAGCTTAGATGCAGCATATGTATTGAAGAATTCATGGAACTAATAACCCTTGGAAGCCACTGGAAGACTTCACATTATAAAGAAGCTCAGTGTTTTTTAAAAGGATACATCTGCAGGGTTTGTGGCCAAGAATTGGCTAGCAAACCTGCAATTGAGAGGCATTGGAAAGCTCAACACGAAGATGTACTTGAAACACCTGCCATGCCCATTTGCATGGTTTGTGATCAAAGTTTTTCTAATTTTGACAGCTTATGGGAACACGTGGTCTCTGTTCATTCTGATCATCTCAGTGGAGCATCCTCACTATCTGCAATTCCTGGAACCTCACGAGATGGTAGCCATGTTACATGGAACGCAACAGCAAAGGAGTGTGCAGATCCTTGCCAAGGAAATGGTCAAGTTTCGTTGACCAATGCTTCAAGTGTTAATCTATCACTGGAACACATCCCTTTCAAGGTTGAAGGTGATATTTTAAAATTCAAATGCAAGTTTTGTGGACAGAGGTTTCGGTTACTTCCTGATTTGGGAAGGCACCATCAGGCAGAACACATGAACTCAGGTGTACCAGGCTTTCAGACCCAGAAAAGGAAGCATCGTGAACCTAGTTCCTCAAATCCTCAAAAAGCGGAATTATCAGAAATGGTGCTTTTGGCCCCCCCTGGTTGTCCTTCAGCGGCAGGAAGGTGGAAAAGACGGGGTAGAGTTGTAAAAGATGGATTGAGTTCCTTGTTACGAATCAAAGCTGCAGTGCAAAGTCTGAAGGAGCAAAACCTGACAAAGAATACAAACGAGGGAGTATGTGAGAGAACGATTTCTCCTACTTATGGCCATGGATTATTGGGCACTGGACAATTACCATGGAAGGGCCCAACGTTAACAGGAGTACCTGGGGATGATGACATTTTGTCTGCTGCTACTTCTGTTTGCTGTGTACTTCACCTTTGCAATGTTTTAGGTAAGAAGTACGAGACTTTGCCACAGGAATTTCCTCAGAAGGCTCTTGAGCTTTGCAGAAGAGCTATGTTAGCTGTGAGCTGGATTGGAGAAGGTTTTGTATGTCCAAATGGATGCAAAGTGTACTTGAAGGTTCCTGACTTAGCTGTAACATTTAATGCAACACCAACATGTAAAGTTTCTGGAGTTGATACAACTGAAGTAAAGTCCCAATATTTAACAGAAAAATCTAGCTCCGATGCCTTCCCAGTGACCAGTGCACCTGAAAGTACTGTACAGGTCATCTGCAAAGATGTAAGCCTTGGGCAGGAATCGATACCCATTTCTTGTGTGGTGGATGAAGATATCATCAAGGCATGCAGTTGTTCGAGTTGCAAAGAAGGAAAAATTAGTCAAGTGGATGCTTCAAGTCCATGGGAGACATTTTCTTACATCACTAGACGTCTATTAAAACCTTCTCTGGGACTTGATACCAAGGTCATTACTTTGACTCTTAAGATGTTTTGTGAGTTTTTGAGATATTTGTATGCTATCTCTCTATTTGATTGAATTTGTTTTCCTGAGATATCTGTGCTTCGTGGTGTATTGGATTCCACACCTTTTGGTAGATTACTATCTTACTTTGTTAGTTCCATATGATGGAAAACCTGTTGGAATAATGTTCCAGTCATAAGAAGACTCTAATTTTGTAACTAATTAGTAATGAATGCTAAATCTTTGTATATCTTTGTATCCCTAAGGACTCCACAAGTGCCATAGTTCGTGTTTTCTTGTCTGATCATTTCAAACAAAGTTTGAAGTTTGAAATCAGTTTCACAATTACAATCCATCAAGTTTAAGTTTTTTATTTACTCCTAGAGATACTTTGAAACATGTTAACATTAGTTTTTAGACACAGCATATAACGCTCTATTTTTTGGGATACTAAGGATTTGTGAGAGGTAAAATCAAGTTCTCTTATAAACATCTATGCCAAAAACACACAATTCTGAATATGTTTCATATGAAACTTTATTCATTTGATATTGTCTTGACGAATCTTAATTTTTTTTTTAGATATTTGAATTTTAAGGCAAATATCGATCCATATCTTCTCAATCTAGTTGTAAGTATGCTACTGCTTTCTGGTAGGACCATTCTCATGTTGAGATTTTTTTTACCTTGTCGCACAAACAAATATTTTTCACAATTGATTATTGGATATAGATATGGCGCTTGCTTGTCGCACCAATCAACCGATCAAAGTAAAACATTGTTAATTGCAAGATTTTATCAAGTAGGGCCTCTATTTGATTGGCTTAGCTCATTAGTGCTAGACTTCATGTCATCCGTTCACATTCAACGAATCAATAGACTCAACAGATTGGTCTGGTACAAATCTCTGAAACCTACGTTGTTGGACTTATGTTTGTGTTGATGTAAAATGATGATGCTAGAATAGCTTGAAATTATGAACTCAGGACCCTAGTGATGTTATTTTCAAGGTCTACTTGATCCTAACATAACTAGGAAAGGAACATGCAATGTAAAAACTTGACATGCAACTGTCATGTAAGTTGAAATGGAAAAACCAGCAAGCTGTGGATCATAAATCTGATCCTAGTTCAGATCTATATGAACTCTACTCAATGCCAATTTGATGAATCAAGAAAAGAAATGATTTCTACTTGCTGGCCGTTTCAATTAGCCGATCAGATCTTGAAAAAACAGATTCTAATTGATCTCTAATTGACTTCTAATCACAAAGTAATGATAGTGCCTATGCAATAGAAAACATATGCCACTGATTTCATCAAATTTTGACAATTCTTCAAAGAGAAATGAAAGATTAAACAAAACTGAGCCAGCGCCCAATCACAAATGGTTGATGGCTGTTCTGGCTTCAGAAATGCATTAATTGGAAGTAGAAATGGTATGAATAGTAGCGCCCTCCTCCTACAATCAAATTGCAATTGCTCTCATCAAATTTGGATGAGTGATGAGGGAGAAACATCTGAAAAACCAAATCTGATCCAGCAGTGAGTACCTACATCAAAATAGATCAAGAACACACACAAATGATGAAGATGGAAGATGATTCCAAAATCTCACTCTCTCCAACTCGTGGAGCCTCTATTAATTATCCAAATATCTTTGGGACTATTCATTTCAGATACTTCAAGTAGGATGTTTTCTGAAGTGGAAAGACTGATCCAAGCACATGCTTGATCATTCTTTTCATTCCACCTATCTCGATCTCTTTGTGTAGCTCCATCTGTTGGTAGGGGTCCATTAACAATCTCCCATACTGCATTCCTCTTGAGAACCAGCATAACCCTTGTCTTCCAAATGGAATACTGTCTTCCATTCTCCGATATAAGGCCAACTGGACTTAAGGTGAGTAGACTTGTGTTTGCCATCTCTGATTGCATGTTTCCTGTAAACAAGGCTCTGATACCACTGATGTAAAATGATGATGCTAGAATAGCTTGAAACTATGAACTCGGGACCCTAGTGATGTTATTTTCAAAGTCTACTCGATCCTAACATAACTAGGAAAGGAACATGCAATGTAAAAACTTGACATGCAACTGTCATGCAAGTTGAAATGGAGAAACCAGCAAGCTGTGGATCATAAATTTGATCCTAGTTCAGATCTATATGAGCTTTACTCTATGCCAATTTGATGAATCAAGAAAAGAAATGATTTCTACTTGCTGGCCATTTCAATTAGCAGATCAGATCTGGAAAAAACAGATTCTGATTGATCTCTAATTGACTTCTAATCACAAAGTAATGATAGTGCCTATGCAATAGAAAACATATGCCACTGATTTCATCAAATTTTGACAATTCTTCAAAGAGAAATCAAAGATTAAACAAAATTGAGCCAGCGCCCAATCACAAATGATTGATGGTTGTTCTGGCTTCAAAAATGCATTAATTGGAAGTAGAAATGGTATGAATAGTAGCGCCCTCCTCCTACAATCAGTTTGCAATTGCTCTCATCAAATTTGGATGAGTGATGAGGGAGAAACATCTGAAAAACCAAATCTGATCCAGCAGCAAGTATCTACATCAAAATAGATCAAGAAGACACACAAATGATGAAGATGGACGATGATTCCAAAATCTCACTCTCTCCAACTCGTGGAGCCTCTATTAATTAGGATTTGAGTATGTACAATAGTTGGCATGCAATTGCCTAGTGTCCAAATTCTCATGCATGCATTTTGCATGTTGCATGCACGTCATGATAGGCGGCAAACTAACTTATTCTCTCCCATGCACATGTGCATGGGGGTCTACCAAACTCAAATGGGTAGGTAGCATCATCATGCAAGAAGGCCTTCCACGAGTTTGGTAACAAAAAAATTTGCCGAAGTTACTTTGGGCCTTAAAAATTTGGACCCAAATATGACCATGTGCCATGTCCTATTTATTTAACTAGGTTTATAAGTTCAACATATGTGACATGCATGACTCTTGGACAATGATAAAGTGAGTAGGGACGTCATAGCATTTGGTCCACGCTTTGTGTGATGGAGTCAGGTCCTAGACTTCTTGGGTGTGGGCTCTGTAAAGTGGAAGATTGCATGTCTTCATTATCATTTTGGGTATTGTCCTAGACCTAACATCAACACATAGGATATTTGTGTG
Organism: Diphasiastrum complanatum; assembly: GCA_029204225.1. Lineage (NCBI taxonomy): Eukaryota > Viridiplantae > Streptophyta > Lycopodiopsida > Lycopodiales > Lycopodiaceae > Diphasiastrum > Diphasiastrum complanatum. Next base: position 19,364 of record MU831638.1, read on the forward strand.
AGCAACAAATGATTATGCATTGAGACATCTATATGCACTTGTTGCACCGTGAGTCCGATTTGTTAAAATTTGCCATTTTCAGCGATATACTCTGGGAACTTGGGGTTTGTCATTTGCTATCATCAGTCATATATGGGTTGTATGGTCATTACTAGCCCTCTAGCGACCAACCCTACTTGCATACTAGAGGGCCTGAAATAGTACAATTAGGGATGTGAGCCTCATTATCAATTTTTGACTCTCGGGAGAGTAGCTTTTGAGCATTGTAGGAGTAGCTTAAGATCAGTTTAGCTCAACTTCAGCGTGCATTTAGCTTACAATTAGCATTATGATTGATTTACAATAAACCATCGTTTTATGTATTTGACTTTATGTTTTCTCTATGTATTATAGTTTGGAATGCTCTCTATGTATTGTGTCGTTTTTATTGCAACTTGAATTGAAGCCATAGTTATGAACAAAGATACCCGCTCCTAGGAACGGGTACAAAACTGTTCCTTGGGAGTGGGCATTTGGTTCTTAAGGAACCGTTCCCAATTTGGTTTTTTCTACTGCGCGCTGGTTTTCGAGAGAAACTAGTGCGCAGGTTCTTCTCGAACGCCTTCTAGATCTTTAATAGGGTTGCTGCTTCGGATGAAATTTGATTTTAAATTGCATCTACTTGATGCCATCGGATTGATGGGAGTGTATACACACATTTAGCCCATGTTTAGCTATTTGCATTTTTAGTTTTCAGCCACTGTTTTTGGATGTTCTTGTTTTTCAGGAACATGAACTGGAAAAAAGACTTATTTTTTTACGCACGAAACCTTTTTTCAGGAACCTCAAAGACCATTTTCTAATCAATTCAATGACACAGTATTCACCCACTATAAAGTCAGGTTATAATATAATAGGATTTTAGGGGAGGCTTAAAAATATAACAAAATGCATGTAAGGAACAGTTCCTAGGAACTGTTCCTTAGGTGCTCTAGGAACGGTATGGAACCATTTCTAGGAACTGTGGTTATGAGAAAACATCTTTCCTCCAACTCTACGTTTCTCCAATGGGGAAAGAGGTTTTCTCATTACACGCCAAGGGTGCTGCTCTGACATCAAAGGATTGTATCTTTGCCGGTCATCTATTGTTCTAAGTAAAATTTGAGACATGATATTTGACGATTGTTCATGGAATTTCAAATCAACGTGTTAGGTGCCCTATAACAAGACTTCTGCAACCTGGATTTTTATTTACTGAAAGAGCCAAATGCTGAAGTAGATGCCGGCCTCAGGTTATGCGGTGTTTCATATGTCATTTTGTGGAACGGACTCAGAGCTGTACACATGATGGTACCGCACGTGAAACATGTGGCTAATGAGAATGCCAAAAAAAATTATATTTATGTTGCAAAGAGGAAGTCCACAGAAGTTGAGGCCTGAAGTGCCTTGCTCTATAAAAGAATACCTGAAGTGTTGATGGGGACCAAATGGTGGACCTTATGAATCTTAACTCACTGTACCTATTCTTGAGCATTGATGACTGCATAACGGCTCCTTAGCACGTAGGTTAGGCTATGCATAATGGAGTTGTTTGTATGTTTGGATTCTTAATATACCTATAAGGTTTATAGATTGCATATACCATGTATAGATCCTTATATGTTGTTCCATAACTTGGCTGTCTCATCTGATCACTTTAGTGATTAGATTCTGGATTATCTTTAATGGTTAATATAAAGATCTTAGTTTTTCCAGGAATGCAAGCCTTCACTTGTGAATTGAGGATATTTGGTTTTGTGCTTGCAATCTTTTCCACAGGTGGTCTTGTGTCAAAAAGAGAACGTAGCACACTTTTGGGCTGAAAACACTGTAACTAGTTACCATGCTTTTGGGTAGAAAGTCTTTAACTATATAGCTTTTAGGCGTATGGCGTAACTGTCTGTTTTGCTGTGCAGAATTCACAGCTGGGATGCTCTTGCAAAGAGAGTAAGTGCTATCCGGAGTCATGTGATCATGTGCTCCTTTTTGATTCAGACAACAACGATGCGTGTGATATCTATGGGCAGCCAATGCATGGCAGGTTTCCGTATAATACTTCTGGTCAAATTATTCTGCAAGTAAGTTCATTTGTACTGAATGAGCTACTTACCAGTTGTTATCAGGATGCAAAGTTTGTGCTGTACGGTAGTTTCTGAAACCCATTCACGCTTGTGCCAATATATTTGTTACCAGTTGTTATCAGGATGCAAAGTTTGTGCTGTACGGTAGTTTCTGAAACCCTTTCACGCTTGTGCCAATATATTTGTTCAAGGAAAAAGGGATGATTTTGTTTTGGGTTTTCATCTATTCTGTGCTTGGATGTTTAACAGTTGGAATGCCGGATTCAAATTTCATGGTACTTCTCTAACGTACACGTGCATACGTTCAATTTTAAACTTACCTGTTGGATGTCTGCAATCTTTTCAATTTTCAGTATCTATCGCTAAAATTTTGCATTCACTCTGTTTGGGTGATTCAAAATCATTAGAAAATCCCTGGTAGATGTAGTCCAGGAAAGAACTTTTGAACATTGGAGCACATGCATGCTTCTTGTCATAGATATGTTTGCTATGCTGTTCATCTTGATTCTTAATTGTCTTTGGCAAAATAGAACCCGTGAGTTCGGCAAGTAAAATTCATCTATTTTGATCAAATGTTGGAGAAGTTTCTTGAACTTTTTGAGTTCCTGTGACTTGGCCTGGATGTTGAAATACTTCTGACAGAGACATCATTCCTATTAAAGTAACTTAGTGGAATTATCTTTTAGCTTGAGGTGCTGGAACATTCTGTGGCATCTAAGCATCATGGCTTTTTTGGTGGATCCAGTAGATGTTTATTTTGAAAACAACCATCAAGTAGCAATAAAGTGTCTTTGATGTTTTGTCCCAGCTGCCTGGTTAGCTTTTCTTGTTTATTTCATATTTTGGTTTTCTTGTTTATTTCATATTTTGCACTTCCTATGCGTTGTGGCTATCTTGCAAGGTTGTGGATTAAAAACAACTAGTAAGGAAAAATATCCTCAAAGTTATTGGTAGCATGCTAGGAGGTTGGGTGACACGACCTTGGCCATCGGCATCGAGTGATGCCAATTATACCCAAGCGCTCTCTGAGCCGTTCAAAGAGGAACATGGCCCATCCAGCAACAGAAAGTCAACACCTGTGCCTTCTAGTTAACCAAAGTTAGGAACTCCAAATGCTTGATTGATTGAGAGAGGAGGGCATGGTCCTCCTTCAGGGTGAATCCTCCATTACATAAATAGAAACTATTGAGGTGTCATCACCAACTTGAGTCTTATGCCACATGGCATGCACACATGGCCACTTGGACCCAACTTGCACTTGCTTATCTTAACTTACAAAGAGCGGTACAATGTATGTACATTTAAATTGCCCCCATGACGTACCATCCCAATGATCCCAAACAAGTCGTATCAATCGAGCATGCCAAGTAACATAAGGTAATGACAGAACTAGAGGTGTACAAATGACCCAGGCAATCTAAAGGGACCATGAATGTTGAGTAGCATTATTGAAAAATGGTGTAAATGCATCTCAAGCTTGTCATCTAGACCAAGAATGCCATATAGCCAGAAGATGAGGATATATGATGGTGCACAGAAATCCCAAGAAATTCATAAGACCCATGAGTGTGAATCACCATTTGCAAGAACTTGCTCCATAACATGAAGAGATAGCATGACCACATAAAACATCGTAGCAACCCAAGTCATGTGTAATAGCACTGCTATGACAGGAGGCGTCGTACTAACCAAGGAGTTGTAGTAATTCTATTCGTATACTGGCATGTATACGAACTAATAGTGGAGTGCGAGAATGACGACACTAACTGGAAGGGTAATATCTTTGCTAAAACCATAGGAATAACTAGAGAGGTATGAACCCATGGAACTGATCTGAAGCTACGAAACCGACAAGAAAATCAGTATAATTCTCTAATTTATAAGCATAAGCTGGTGTGGAAGGACCTTGGTCCAAAAATTTTCTGATATATCCTCTAGCTCATCAAAAATGTCATTAAATCATAACTCGGGAGAGAGAGAAATCTAAGAGACCTCATGTGGCTCAACAATAATGATAATATGAATAGCGATCTCAATTGGAGCAACTCTGCTGAAGAGGTAAGGAAGAGCCTGAAGAGGCTGGAGAGACTAGAGAGAGTGGCGATGCTTGTGTACATACATTCTTTGTGTAGAGATTGTCTCCATCGATATCCTACTTTGCTTCCACTAGGCTGCATGATTAACACTCATAGCCTCTACATCCTGGAGATTATTATGCATATTGGAAGGTAGGCAGATGGGCGATTTTGTTCCAACAAATGGAGTCTCTTAAGGGTGCATTTTTAAGCAAATTGGGCGCACTTTACAATGTCTCTGTGAGCAGGTTTGATGCAAATTTATTGGCACATTTTCCAAGCAGCTAGGCAAATTGGGCGCAAATCTCCTTCACTACAATGAAATCCAAAATGTGAAGAAACTTGATAATGCAATATCCAACGAGTTGTAAAGTGCCATGAACGAAACAACAAAGAATAGGAAGATCCACTCAACATGTAAACAAATTGTTTTTGTAGGAAAAACCAAATATTCCCCTATTTGACTACTTTGACTAGCAAGAATTTGTGATGGAAAACTTTGATTGACGAGTTTTAAAATGCTATGAACTTGTCTAACAATGAAGAATATTAAGATTTGTGGAGGATCTAAACAAATTCTTGAAGAACATAAAACGAGATATTGCCCTTTTGACTTGGCAATAACTCGACTTCTAGCAGGTTAAATTGGACGGAGAAAAACGTTTCTAGAAACGTGTTTCTTAGAAACGCGATTCTGGTACAGAATCACAATTTTATTTTTTTTTGAAAAACTAGCTTATGGCTGAAATGTTTTTAGGGGAGCAATGGTCAACCAACGTTTTGCCTCCCAGAAGTGCAATAGATAGGGCACAAACAGATCTTATTTTCAGTAGCTATAGCTTATCATTAATCTCGTCACAACACATAGGCCATATCGCTGAAATCCCTTATTATAGCTCTTATTCGTAGGCATGTGCCTTCTTGATATCAAACCTAAGAAAAGCAAACTAACCCTTGCCTGTAGCTCCATCTGTTGGTGCCCTTATAATGACCAGATAGTATTCTCTCAAAGCCTAGTTGTGAGAGGGTCCCCACCGCATTTTCTTCACCCCACTAGCTGATTTTTCACTCTCTGACCAACCTGAACTATTTAGCCATCAAGTTACCAGCCATCATTGTCATGTGAATTCTTGCATGTTCTCACCCTTTGTACATTGAGATTATCATATCATCCATTTTATACTAACCCTCCTCCGAGGTCCTATTGAAAATCTATAATCACTTATGTTAGCAACTCACCACCTCATATCATCTCTATGCCCAAACCCTAAAAGTCCCATGCCCTGTCATTAGCTAGATGTTTGATTCCTTTTTGCACCTCTTTTGTTGTGAAAATTGCCCTTGTACACTTGACTAAATTATCTTACTTTGCTAAGTCTTTCTCATAGAGTCCTTCTATGTATTTTTACTTGTCCTCCCAATTAACCTCTGCCACTTGGAATTTCATTCCGTGTAAATATTTTTGAGAGGTTCTGAGACTGGATAAATGCTTGTAGATGATTTGTTGTTGCTTTCTTACAGAAGCCCTTTTCTTTCTATTCACAATCTTATTATAATCATTTTCTCTTTTTGTCTCATCTATGTATTTGGCGTCGATTGCAGTGCACATCATACCATGCATTAACAAGGCATGCCTTTGCACGTCCTTCTCTGCAAGTGTTTAGTAATCGCAATCTTGAGAAAGCATATAGCTTATCATTAATCTCATCACAACACATAGGCCATTTTGCTGAGAAAGCCCTTATTATAGGTCCTGTTCATAGGCATGTGCCTTCTTGATACTGTTTGGCACTGAACCTTACTGAAATGCAGTGCCAAATGTATTTGTGGAATTTTTGTCACTCAGGTTTATGCAATTAATCAAGATTTTGGCGGACCTGAACCTACTGGAGACTTGTCTATCTACAATCCTCTAATTGTTCTCTCTCTACTGATATTCATATGGCCTAGTTTAAATAAAAAAGAACAGCGAATCACTTTTTTTTTACAGCGATTTGCAAATTGCGGTTCGAACTGCGGTTCGAGAATCGCTGCTGCAATTATAGAATAGTTGAGAACAAGTAGATCCACTTAGATCTTGAACAAATAAGTGTTGTACATAAAATGTAAAAGTAACCCCACCCCCTCTGAACATTCTTTTATATTAACTTCAGAAGAGAACTTCGATCGACATGCCACCTATTTGTATAGGTGGGCCTTGATTCATAGTGCTCTTAAAAATGTAGGTACTTTCAGCCTTTGTGACTTGTTGCCTACAATATAGAAGATATGACTTTGACCAAGATAAGAAAAACTGGGTTTCCAAAAATGGCCACAAATGAATAATATTTGCTATTTGATGCCAAGAATCCAATGATCTAAACAAAATAGAATCTTCCCTACTATAAAGAGACTACAGCGAAGACATAAATTTAGGGTTTTCTCCACCACAAAGCAAAAGAAATTGAAAACAAAAAACTGGTGCCCAATTTGAGTGCCAAGATTTACTCTGATATTGTGTTATGAACTCAATTACAGCAAATGAAACATAAAGTAGCAAATAGCATACACAAGGCAATGTCCGGCTAAGCATGCTCTTACGACATCGTGCATTGTCAAAAGCTCAATCAACTTTCTTTCAAACATAGAACTCTTCAAACTAAGAGGCCAATTTATCAAATCAAATATATAATTGATGAGAGTCTTTAGCTACTAATTCAAATTTAGAACTTATTTACAAAATTACCAAAATAAGGAAGGTAGTGTTGAAGAGTAATGCCTATTTTACCCCTTTTGGCTAAGCATTAGTTAAGTTGTACATAACTCATGGGGCATGTTTTAATTAAATGCATGACCCCCCCTTTTGTTAAGTTATGTAAATTAGTGCAAGTGGCCCACTTGGCCAAGTAGCTCACTCCTATGGTTGACACCTAGACTTTCCATGCATGTAAAGGAGGTGCTTGCCTCACAAGGGATTTGGAGGACTCACGCCCTCCTCTCTCTCTCTAGCAATTCATTTCTTCTTGAGACTTTTGAGTTTGTGAGATGCTCATGCAATTCTCCTTGTATGTGATATTTCCATAGCCAAGTTTTCTCAAGCTTTCATAGTTGATCTAGCATCTGAGTTAAGATACTCCATAGCTAGGTCTTGTAAATCTTCATGGTATCAGAGCAGGTTGTCTAGCCTGTGAGTTTGAGAGTGAGAGAAACTTCAGTGCTTAGATTCTTGAGAAGATTCTTATCTTCTACAAGCACCTCAATCTTGAAAGAGGGAGCATTTGATCTACAGGTGTCAGATCAGGTGGAGTCTTGCACTGTTGGAGAGCTATTGGCAAGGGGAGTGGGATGATCCAAAAACTTTCTAAATCTGGCTAAGTTTTGGAGAGTCTTTCTGGAGGAGCTTACACAAAAGTAGGGCGCACTTTCTGTAGGGGCTTCTGGTTTCTGTTCCAGTGGAGCCTAGTGCTTGTGCTAGTGAGGCCACACCAAGTGGCAAAGACAAAAGCAGGAGCTGAAGGGTTGCCTTGAAGTGGCTACATACCCTAGTTTGGGGTTAAACCCTTGTTGCTGGAAGCTGTTCTTTTCTAATCTCTTTCAAGTTGAGCTTCTGTTTTAAGCACAGATTTTAGCATGGCAAGTCTTGGGGAGAGTTTGCTGGGTGAATCTAGCAAACTAGATGGCACAAACTACAGAGTGTGGAAGTTCAAGATAGCCAATACCTTGATGGATAAGAATTGTTGGGAGGTCATGACAGGTACAGAACCTGTACCAACATCTGATCCTGAATTGAAGGACTACATGAACAGGAGACATAAAGCTCATAGGATAATCAATCTTTCTGTCAAGGACAATATTATTCCTCACATTTGCAATGCAAGGGATGCAGCTGATGCTTGGACAATTCTGAAGTCTATGTTTGAAACAGTGAATTCAGCCAAGCTGGTGTATTTGCAAAACAGGTTACATACTCTCAAGATGGAAGCAGGTGCAACAATTGGTGATCATATTACAAAGGTCAAGGACCTATTGGATCAGCTTGCTTCAGTTGGAGAGAAAGTAAGTGACAGGAGTATTGTTCCCATAGTCTTCAACAACTTGTCATTCAACTATCAAGACTATGTGATGTCCCTTTCTGCTAGGGAGAAACTTCCAACCTTTGGGGAGTTATGTGGTCTTCTTTTACAAGAGGAGATGAGAAGGAAGAATCTTTTTGAAAAGGAAGATAATCCAGAGCTGGCATTTGCTTCTAAGAAGAAGCAAAACTTTCAGAAGAAAGGCAAAGGCAAAAAGAAGAACTCAAAGCAAAGCTTGGAGCAGCAGGTGTCCAAGTTACAGGTTGGAGAGGAGTCAAGCACCAATTCCTCATCTACACCCAAGAGGAAGGGCAACTGCAACTATTGTGGTAAGTATGGGCATTTTGCTTTTGAATGCAGGAAGAAGCAAAGTGATCAGAAGAAGGGAAAGAACCAGCAGAGTCACTTTGTTGACAAAGTTGCAGAGGAGGAGCAATCTGGTGTGCTTGAGCTATTCACCGCAGCCCTATCATCTGAATCCACATTTGGTGGATGGTACATTGATTCTGGAGCCTCAAAGCACATGACACCTCATAGAGATTGGTTCAGCACCTATGAGGAGACAGAAGATAGCCAGCATGTTTGCCTTGGAGATAATTCTACACGTATGGTGAGGGGCAAAGGCACAGTTGCAATACAGCTATCATCAGGTGAGGTGAAGGAAATTAAAAGTGTGTTGCATGTACCAGGGTTGGCTAAGAACTTGTTATCTGTTGGTGCCATTACCAAACAGAACATGGTGGTAGAGTTTAATGATTCTAAATGTTTGGTAAAAGACAAAGATCAGAACTTCAAAGTGGTAGCCAAGGGAATGCAAGAAGGAGGTCTTTACAAGCTTTTCACAACCATTCCTAGCCAAGAGGCCTTGTCTGCAAGAGATACTAATCGGGACAAGCTTTGGCATGAGAGATATGGTCATTTGAGTTACAAAAGTTTGCAAGTTTTGAACAGGCACAAAATGGTAGTAGATCTTCCTAGCATTAAGTCTTCTTCAGATACATGTGAGGCTTGTGCATTAGGGAAGCAACAGAGGAAAAAGTTTCCAAAGGAGAAAGCTACCATGGCCAAGGGCATTCTTGAACTTGTGCATTCAGATTTATGTGGTCCCATGCAGGTCAAATCAGCAGGGGGGGCATACTATCTCATGACCTTCGTAGATGATTTCTCTCGGAAGGTATGGGTCTATTTTCTGAAACTGAAATCTGAAGCGTTCAAATACTTCAAACAGTGGAAAGCTATGGTGGAAAACCACACAGGAAAGAGGTTAAAGACTCTCAGGTCAGATAAGGGTGGTGAGTATATTTCTGATGAGTTCAAAGATCTTTGCAAAGCATGTGGGATAAAGAGACAGTTTACTGCTCCACATACACCGCAGCAAAACGGCGTGGCTGAGCGGAAAAACAGGTCTATAGTTGAGTGTGCGAGGAGCATGCTCAAGGCAAAGGGGTTGCCAAATTCCTTTTGGGCAGAAGCGGTAGCAACTGCTGTTTTTCTATTGAATAGAAGTCCAACCAAAGCAGTTGAAGGAATCACGCCAGAAGAGGCATATAGTGGCAACAAGCCCAAGGTGGGCAGCCTTCGAGTATTTGGGTGTACAGCATATGCACATATACCAAAAGACTTGCGGAAGAAACTTGATGCAAAATCCGTAAAGTGTGTCTTTCTTGGGTATAGTGAAGGTGAGAAAGCTTATGTGCTATATGATCTCGAGGAGGAAGATCCTAAGTCGAGATGTCATCTTTGATGAAGAGCATGCACCCAAGATACAGGAGCAGGAGAAGGAAGGAATTACGGAGTTCATACCCTTGATCGATTCCACGGATGAGGATCCTAGTCAAGAGTCCTGTAAGCCTCAAGTGCAGGAGCAACAACAGGAAACCGAACCTACTAGTTCGAGACCTCTTTTTGGCCAAGTACCAGAAGCAGAAGTTGGGGACAAACGGAAGACTAAAACAGTACCATGGGATACGTGGTCACCATCCACATCACCTACTGCTAGGAAAAAGCTACCTAGGTGGTATTGGGAAACAATCAAAGAAGGTCAAATGATTGAAGAAGGAGAGAGCAGTGAACAGGGTGTCAGAAGATCTCTTAGGTCTCATGAGAGACAAGAGACTAACTTTGCTCTTATGTCCACTATTCTGAATGCAGATGAGCCACAATTCTTTCACGAAGCCGTGAGAGAAAAGGTATGGCAACATGCCATGCAGGAGGAGTACGACTCCAGTGTCAAGAATGACACATGGGAGCTCACTACATTGCCAGAAGGGAAGCAACCAATAGGTTGCAAGTGGGTCTATAAGACCAAGTTTCATGCCAATGGAACAGTGGACAAGTACAAGGCAAGGTTGGTGGCGAAAGGCTATGCTCAGCAAGAGGGGCTAGACTATGATGAGACATTCGCACCTGTTGCTAAAATGACATCTATCAGGACCGTTTTGGCTATAGCCTCATATTTTGATTGGGATGTCCATCAAATGGATGTCAAGAGTGCCTTAAATGGGCACCTACAGGAGGAGGTTTACATGGAACAGCCGCAGGGATTTGAAATAACAGGCAAGGAGAATCTGGTTTGCAGGCTTAGGAAAGCCTTGTATGGGCTCAAATAGGCGCCAAGGGCTTGGTATAGCCGAATTGATGAGTACTTTGCAAGGCAAGGGTTTGAGAAGAGTAAGTCTGATTGCAATCTTTATGTCTTCAGGGAAGGAGAAGACTTTGTGGTTGTTGTGCTCTATGTGGATGATCTACTCATCACGGGAAGCAATAAGAAGCTTATTGCTTGTGTTAAGAAGAATCTTTCTAATGAGTTTGAAATGAAAGATTTGGGTTTGCTACACTATTGCCTAGGAGTTGAAGTTTGGAAAGGAAAGCGTTGTCTTTTTATCTCACAGGCAAAGTATGCACAGAAATTATTGAAGAGGTTTAACATGCAAGAAAGCAAACCAATCAGCACACCCATGGATGCAAGCAACAAGCCATCAAAAGATGATGGTCCAGCATTTGCAGATGAGACGCTCTATCGTCAGTTAGTGGGCAGCCTGATTTACCTTACTACCACCAGGCCAGATATTGCTTATGCGGTTGGAATCGCAAGTCAATACATGTGTAAGCCTACCGAAGCACATTGGAAGGCAGCCAAGCGGATCCTACGATATGTGAGAGGGACAGTGACTTATGGGATTGGATACATGGATGACGGGAACCTTCAGCTGGAAGGCTATTCAGATTCTGATTGGGCAGGTGATAGAGACGATCGGAGATCGACGATAGGCTATTGTTTCAGCCTAGGTTCAGGGGCTATATCGTGGTGCAGTAAGAAGCAGCCTACTATTGCTCTATCGTCTACCGAAGCTGAGTACAGGGCGACTACGAGGTCCGCCTGTGAAGCCATTTGGTTACGCCGTCTACTTGAGGACATGCAGATTGCTCAAGTAAGACCTACATTGTTACATTGTGATAACCAAAGCTGCATTCAACTTGCAAGGAATCCAGTCTATCGTGCACGGACAAAACACATAGAGGTGGACCAGCATTTTATACGAGAGAAAGTGCACAGTGGGGAGATCGAGCTAGTTTATTGTGACACCAACGACCAGACAACTGATATTTTTACTAAACCACTTAGTAAAGATAAGTTTGAAAAGTTCAGAACTTTGTTGGGTGTCAGTTTGAATAAAATTGCCATTAAGGGGGGGTGTTGAAGAGTAATGCCTATTTTACCCCTTTTGGCCAAGCATTAGTTAAGTTGTACATAACTCATGGGGCATGTTTTAATTAAATGCATGACCCCCCCTTTTGTTAAGTTATGTAAATTAGTGCAAGTGGCCCACTTGGCCAAGTAGCTCACTCCTATGGTTGACACCTAGACTTTCCATGCATGTAAAGGAGGTGCTTGCCTCACAAGGGATTTGGAGGACCCACGCCCTCCTCTCTCTCTCTAGCAATTCATTTCTTCTTGAGACTTTTGAGTTTGTGAGATGCTCATGCAATTCTCCTTGTATGTGATATTTCCATAGCCAAGTTTTCTCAAGCTTTCATAGTTGATCTAGCATCTGAGTTAAGATACTCCATAGCTAGGTCTTGTAAATCTTCAGGCAGGGGATTCAAAATTTTCCTTCAGAATTGATTTGCCCCATTTGAATTCAAATAAGTAGTTTATGCTGCTAATTGAATAACTAGGCCCAGCAATAATAAAATGGCACCAAATTCAGCTTTGAGTCCCATTGTACAGACCATGTGTTTATAATAAGGTGTAAGAGGGCATAAAATGTGTTTGTTTAGTGTGTAATGTCAGCTGATTGTGTTGTGTAGTGCCCATATTAATTTGTAGCTGTTGTGATCAGCATGCAATCCTTGTATGTAATTCATTATCCTTAATTCCTGCTAGAAACATTTGTCGAGAGAGTGGTAGCTAGCCAGTTGAACATCTCTTTCTCAGTATAACATTCACATCTTCTAATAATGCCATGCATGTTCCTTACTACTCAGGAAGGATACCTTGTATATGAGTGCAACTCTAGTTGTCACTGTCAAGAGGAATGCACCAACCGTGTGCTGCAAAAGGGAGTCCAAGTAAAGCTTGAGGTTTTTAAGACTTGCCATAAGGTAAAATGCCAGCTAGTGACAGTTTTATATCCTGAAGAGCTGAACATTCAACTGAATTTTAGTCAAATACTATTTAGAAAATCATTATAGTTATTGCCCCTTTTCACCGGAGGTTTTCCGTGAAGCGGTTGTTTAGTGTAAAGTGTTATTGCTATTTGGCAACTTTAAGGGTGCATTACTTCATCTAACCGTGCAATACCTGTCTGGCTTGTGTATATTTTGAAGGGTTGGGCTGTAAGGACTGCTCAGCACATTCATCGTGGAACATTCGTCTGTGAATATCTTGGCGAAGTTCTTAATGATGCTGAGGCAAACAAAAGGGGTGAAAGGTAAACATCACTTTGTGCTGGATGGTGAGGTCGTGAAACTGGTGATGAGAGATACTAACAAAATCTTTTTGGAGGCATTCAATTTATATAAATGTTGAATTATCAATAGACCTGCCTGTCTAGATCTAGCATGACACGTTTGAGCTTCAAAATGTATGGGACTTGTGGTCGTGCAGTCTGCATCAGCTTTATGGAAGGCCTCCTTATTCTCTATTGTGAGCACATACACATTACATAACTAGCGACCTTGTGGGGTGCTGCATTTCAAAACATTCTCTGGTGTTGGAACTCAGAACACTTATTCCAATTTCCAACATTGTGCTTAAAATTCACAATTTCTTGTCAGAATGGAGTTTTAAGATGTACGAACACATGATGAGATACAGCTATATAATCTATATAACACAAGTCCTTTTATCTCTGTTTAGACTGTTCTTGCCAAATCTAAATAGGACCCAATCCTCTTCTTTAACGCTGTGTTTTTCCTCTTCCGGTTTTTTATTGTCTCTCGGGTTCTGGCCTACTTTGGATAGCACATCTTTTAATCCAGAAATAGCCTCCTCCTAGCAATTCTTTATATCTGAACTTCGTACTCAGTTGTCCTTCTGGTCTTTGCAGAATTGATTGATAACAAAATTTGTCTTTGAGATTTGGCCGGAAGGGAGTAGGAAGAATCTTGTCTTAAACTCATCTTGTCTTAGAGTACCTTGTGGAGTGGCAACATTGGTTCTTTTCAACTCTTGAGCACTAATTTTTTCACATCCTTTGACTCTGCTTTTGTGAATTTTTTGGAAAATACTCTAGTTGCATTTAGACTCTACGGACAATGTATAAGTGGCCTTTCAAATCTGATCACACCACTCCCACTTCAGTAAGCCTGTAGATGAAATCATTGAAAACGTATAATAAAAATCACAAAACAACTGGATATATGTTACAAGAGAAAATATAAGATGGCGTACTGATTAATCCGATTCATTGACAGCGAAAGTTTCATTTCTCCCTCCCTGGCTGGTTGAATGAACGAGGCTCGTACACATACATGATTCCTCATGTCATGTAGAAAGTCCTCACGTATTGCCTCTATCTGCCCATCTAACTGGTGATTACCATCCCAGCATACAAACATACAACCTGACAAGTCCATTGACCAATGTACGTCTTTCACTTTGTCGTCAAAGTCAATACTCCTATCCCTCCCAATTGTCATCCCAAAGTAAATTTTTATGGTCTTTAAGTATTGCCCGAAGAAGTTCTCAATGACATAATAGAGTCCCCCTTCTCTTGCACATAGCCCTCAATCTTTTATGTTCACATAAATACAAAAATTGTGACGTTAATGTGAAAAGAATGCCTAGCTACCGAAAAACAATGCCAAATGGAACAAGGTTCTATGCAAGCTATGGAGAGCTTGCAAGAAGATGCAATCAACTACAATTGATGTATAACGTAGTTGAGATGGTTTGAGAGCTATTGGTAAGCTCACATCACATCAAACTCACAAAACAAGCAAGAGACATAAAGCGATTCAGAAAGCATGATATGTCGAATGACTTAAAATTATATTATTATCCAAAGAACTACTTATCTTGCAATAGATTGCATTAAAAAACTAAGACACTAACTACTTTATTTGATGAAAAGAGAATGAGAAAGATAGAAGAGAGACGACAGGATAAGGAAGGAGAGGAGGAGAAGATAAATAGCTGTGGAAAAGTGTAATGATACTAAAGGCGAATCTCTGTAAGGTAACCACCTAATGACAAGTGACAAAGACTCACTTATTGCATATCCATAGAGTCAATCCAAACTCACTCCCATACACTGGGACTATTGACACCAATTTCATGCATGATCAAGCTGACAGTGAGAATTGACGTTCCATACCATCGGCCATCTTGCTTACTCATTGGCATCATCAAGAGGCTAGAGAATACAATTTGGCTACGCATGCTCATAACATCTACCAACTCCCAATTATACTAAAGAATGATAATGGGACTCTCCTATATGTATATACATGATACAAGTAGTTCTCACCATAAGGACAGTTCGGGCCTAGATCTATGGCATGAGGTTTTTGTGCATGATACTTGACATCAAAAAATTTGACAATCCCAAATCTACCTTCTGAGGCTATCTCCTCAGGAGCGACCAATTTATCATAGAAGAAGGAGATAACCATGAACTTCTCTTTTCTTCATAGTGGCATGAGTAGATCATGAGAGTGATTAGTATTTGAAATGGATTTCTTCTTACAGTTTCTGGTCTCCTTCAATCAAGAAAGTTGGCATTCCTTTCCTCAAAAACTTTTCTATACTCATTGCTCTAATCTGCATGAGCACAACTTTGAATCTATTGCTGAATTTGCTATTTATTGCTTTCAAGTTATACATTTCTGTATTAGGTTAAAGGCCATTAAAGACATTAGCATACTGCTACAAATCAATGTGATTACATAAAGTAGCCTAGAACTTGGCGCTGAATTTTCTGCAGTTACTGTTATTCTTTGTTGAGGCTTCTAGCTCTTGCATAAAACTGGACAACAGGTCTCTAGATAAAGCTTGTTTTTGGCGGTCCCCTTGGTAGGTACGATACGATTGGATGCAGTTATCTCTATGATATTGATGTTCACTTGGATACCAGTGCATCCCGGCGCGGTGCCAAACCCTTTGTCATTGATGCGACAAAATTTGGAAATGTCTCAAGGTTTATCAATCACAGGTATTTGTAGTAGAGTGGATGCATACTGTGTAAATGAGCTTATTATATCATTTCTGATTCATCTATGGTTGTTGATGCATATCGAGCTGTGGCAAACTTCTCTTTAAATATTGTGTGTTGAATAAAGTATTTGAGTCTGCTTCTACACTTTCCTCTAACAAGAAGTTTTCTTCTCAGCTGTGCTCCAAATTTGATAAACTACCAAGTGCTGGTGGAGAGTATGGACTGTCAGCTTGCTCATATAGGCCTTTATGCCAGTCGTGATGTATGTCGAGTTTTCCTTCAACTGAAGAAAGTATTAATATGTCTCATTTTAGTATGTTGGCTTCAAATGTCTAAATTTCATTGAATGACTTAATAAATGTCTGTTTGCTTTGGTGGAGAAAGGTTTATATGAATGCGGACTTTTCTTTTTTTTGATCAGATTGCAATTGGTGAAGAGCTTGCATATGACTACCGATACAAATTACTTCCTGGAAAAGGGTGTCCGTGTCATTGCGGGGCTGCCAGTTGTCGTGGAAGGCTTTATTAGTTGTGAACGACATCAATTGTTGCTGTTGAGTCTAATTTGTGTTTAGGAATTTTTGTTCAGGGTTGAAGTTCATTTCAAATATTGTTTACTTCATCTGACATTTTCTCCGCAACTAACCAAAGTTATGTTTAATCCAAGATCATTTAGCAGAGGTTCAAGAATTAAATGCTGTTTATACACGTACGACATACTGATAGATTTATTGAGTTCGTAAATTTCTGAACAGAGAGCTTTGCTAAGAGTTCTTGTGTCAGATGTAATTGGCCCAATTTATGGGGGCATGGCTTTGGTAGGATTGTTTGCGGCTATGTATTTTTAGATTATTACGTTTCTTTTCAGTTGCAAAACTGATATGTGGGTCTTTGGAAGTTGAGTTCCAATTTTGATATCGACGCCTGTCCTTATTTCGTACTCTTCAGTGGAAAAATTGGAATGCAGATTTATCTGCTTCTCAAAAGGGTAAGCATTATGTATGCCTGGAGGAAGTATTTTGCTATTCCCAAGATGTATGATCACACAAACTGGTCTCACTCAGTTTGATGTGATTTCCAGCTATTGAGCCAAAAAAATGGTCATTTCTTATTAGCTAACAAGACCGGCACAAATAATTCTATACATATTATGCATGTATTAGATGTGAACCACATACTTCCAGTAATGATAATTAACTTACTTTATGTAGATTATACAAAAATAGAGAACCCTTTAATGTTGGTGTGCCATACCATGGTTACTATTATATATGCTATGGCTGTTTTGAAAAAGCCCCATTTGACTATGGCAACATGTCTACGAAAACAGTTTTAATTTGGAGTTTTGTACCTTGGAATTTGCAAAATGAAGTGTGAAATAGATGTCCAGACCATATTGTGAATTTGATAAGTCCTTCATCAATGCAATGAAGATTTTGCGAACTCTTGTACACTTATTGGTGCAGTGCTCCGTCTGCACTGTATTTGTATTCTTTAAACTAACCAATTTTGAATGAGGAAGTGAGCCAAATACAAGGTCTACAGTTTGCCATTCTTCACAGTGTCTTCTTCACATTGCCAAGCATAATACACCTTCCAATGTTTTACCATAATTTATCTGCTGCAACTACATTATTACAGGTTGTGCAAGCAAAATTGTGCAGCGGGAGGTATTTTGGTAGTTCACATGACATTGCATAGTATGAGAAGGCTACACGGAATTTTTCTTTATGGATTGACAATCTGGGGTGATCTAAAATCTCTATCTACTCGGTTAGTTCTGGGCGGTTATGAATTCTTTCACACAATGGTAGAGATACATTGAAAAATAAGAATAATAGAGTAGAAAATCATTGATTGAAGATGAGTACCATATTAAAGCATCAATACCAACAAGATACAACTTTGGAAGCCCTTCTACAAAATGAATTTTGCTCCGTGTCCTTTCAAGACATTCAAAATCTCTACCGTCAAAAGCTTTGGTGGCGAGCACAACTCAAGATCACCAACTCACTATGTGTGGGAAGATGAGACTAACTAATGTTTCTTGGTATTATCAAACTTTGGGATCACAAACAATCGAACCTAGTTGGGCGAGTCCAACTTAACCATGATGTAGTGTTTGCCAATGCATGGTCAATATAGATTTATGCTTGTAATTTTTATGGTCTTGAGCTAATAAACCCCACATCGTTGTTGCTTTATCAAATAAATAGTAGCTTGAGGCACAATTACCTTCTAGCATAGGCTTGTATAGATGCAGCTTTTTGTATCACTTGATTTTTGAAAGCATATAATATGAGTGATTGATTTAGTCCTAAAAGTATTAATTGTTATCCCCCCTTGTCATGGTGAAAACATTTCTTATTAGCCAGGTGGCTTTTAAATTTTCTTAACTAAACACTTTGAGCATATTTCATCATAGAAATATATGTTGTTTGTGTGCAAGTGTGATGCTGTCTTTGATGTGCACCCTTGGATGGTTTTTCAATCGGCAGCTTATGATTTAGGAATTGTGAGCTTGACTAGGAACTAGAAGTGCAAGGTAGTGTTTATTCTTCATGTTGTAGTTGGAGAATCATGAGTTGTATTTCATCATTTTGTCTTTGAATGTGCCAATTTCATAAAGTGAGAAAAATCTCTTAATGAAGAATTGATTTTTAATTTAAGGAAAGGAGGCCTTGTAGAGTTAGCTTGTAGAAAGTAGTACATTGGAGATGTTAGAGAAAACCTTTAGACAACCTACTTTCTCATAAGATAAGATAATGAGAATCCCACACGAAGATTATATTCACCTATTTTGTAAAATCCATTGCTTCGAATGGGTGGTTGTCGAACAACCACCAAATTTTAATATCATTTGCTATGCATCTTGACATTGACTTTATTATGAGAGAGTTGTACTACAATAGCATGCAGTTAGGATCCAAACAAGAGGAGGTCATATTCAGGACTAGCCTTCAACGATTTGTAGTAGGCCAATATCATTGTCAAATGTACATCATCTCGGCAAGCCTACTAGGTGTTCGCGCGGGTATTAGATTGGCAACCAAGTGACAATCCATCATTGTGCCACATGACGAGTGGAGGATGATGGTTTTTCCAGTAATCCAAGTCGTTCTTTCAATATAGATATAGTTGACTTTCGTAGGTGATTGGTCATTGTTAACTCAAAATTAAATGCCAAAACACCTACATCTTGTAGATACAAATCGTCGACTCTTGGTTAATTTTTTGGCAATCTCTTTCTCTTGCCCTTTGGATCTACTTGCAACATTTCGAGTTCGTACCTTCTCAAAAAAACATTCGTTGAAGTGGTGCGAAACCAATGCACATGTAGTACTTTTGTTTGATTGCTATTTTGAATAGTGTGAATTTCTTTTATGCAATGGATTTATGTTTTGGTTTTGAAATATGTGATTGATCTTCATATATTTGTATTGCATAATTAAAAGTTAATTTGTTGTAAGTTTTGAATCGACATTTAAAAGTTACAACAAATTGATAAGATTTGTTGATGATTATAATTTTTTTATTGGACAACATAATCCATGATTGATTGTAGATGTGATTGTTATATTATTTCTTCGAGGTGGTTGTAGTTGATTTTGTTTGAGAATATGCTAAAAATTGGAAAATTACATCATGATTTTGTCGATTAGATAGAAATATAAGTTATTACACAAAAGATAGTAAAATGCAACAAGTTGGTTGCTCGCCTACATATTAGATGCAAGGATGCAATGTAACAAAATAAATTGGAGAGGATTGTTAGCATTCATAATTTGTTTTCAGGAGTGTCCACTATAATCACGATCACTTTCTAAAGTATTTTACTATTCAAGAGTATTTACAATCAATATTCACGATCCACATTCACACTATTCATGATCAATATCTCTTAATATTCATTTCTCAGTATTGACAATTTCATATCGGTATTCACAATGTTCACAATCAGTATTCACAATATTCACGATCACTATTCACAATGTTCACGATCAGTATATTCACAATCAATATCTCCGCATATTCGCTTCTCAATGTTTGCAAATTTAGATCTCACAAGCCATCAATTAAGTAGTCTTTAGGATGCATATTTGAAAAGTCGACCATTTCTTCATCTAATATGAAAGATATTTTTTATATGTCCTACAAAAGAAAACACAATCACAAAATGATAATTAGATAAAGTTCAAGTCTTATTAGTGAAAACTTATTGATTTGTTATATCTTTCACAAAAAGCATAATAAGAAATGAAAAAACAGAATTCACAGAAGGGAAGAACCGGCTCCTCGGCCCTTCCGCCCGCGGAAGACTGTGTGCCCTCGGGCCTCCGCCCTCGGGCGCACAGTCTTCCGAGGCGGAAGGGCCTTGGAGCAGGACCTCCCCCCCCCCCCTCCCCCCCCTCCCTTTAAAATTTTGTCTTCAACTTATTATTCTCATATTATGTCACAAATGCCTTTATGTAATGCTAAACTTGTAGAATTGTAAAATTTAGCACTACTTTTATTAATTTGTACATAGTAAATTGTGATATTTCATTTACTGCAATTGTAAATGTGTACCATGTAATTGTAAATATTACATCGTGAAATTTATTATTACTTTCATGAGCATTAATTTTGAAATTTTTATATTAAGCTATAAACTACGAATAGTTAAGAATAAAATTTGCCATTACTTTTGGAAACTGATTGCGATATTGTGAATCTACTATTTTGAAAATTATGCATGATTTTGTGACTAATGATTCTGATATTGTGACATGAGAAATACTTAAATATAAAGTAAAAATACGACACTATGACACAAGGCAAGGCATTTGTGGTATTATTATAGCACATTGTGCTTGTTTTCAAACTCCATTGATCAACCTTAAAAGAGTGTATTTCCTTTGCAAGGCCAAAAAGATATGATGAGACCTTGTGTGTAAAGGAAACAATACACCGAACTTGTGCCCCCGTCGTGAAAGGCTGCTGCCGGTGGTGCTTCTTCAAGATCGATAGCGAGATCGATCGATCGAGAGAGAGAGGGAGAGGGAGAGGGCGGGGGAGGATCGCCAAGGAGGCAGCGATAGGGATCTGCAACAAAGGCATTTGTGCTTGCTGATCAGTAAATAAGAAGGGAAGCGAAGGGGCTGCGATGGAGTGGGTGACGACGCAGCACCTGGACCTGCGTCCGATGCGCAGTGCCCTCCAAGTTACGCAGCAGCAGCAGCCTCAGTGCGGTGCCTTCCATCACTCGCAGGCGCTCTTTGCCGCTGCAGTTGGGAATCACATCACAGGTAAGCTGCAGATCTGTCGTATATATTCTGGAAACTATCAACGCTCTAGGAGCTGCCTTGCGTTGAGCTTCAGTTGAGCATTAGCCTTTGCGTGGTTCCTGAATATATTGGATCTTTACTGTGGTTTTGAACTGCGTCATTTATATTGTAGGCCTCCATATTGAGCATTTGTGCATTCCTTTTTTAACAGAACCAAGGCTGCACTAACCTGCCAGTGGTACTTTTAAGGTTTCCGGTGTTGAATTTTGACTTGCTTTTGAAGATCATTCGCAGAGTAGCTCTTGTAGATCATTCGCCATTCAATTCTGTGAAGAATCGAAGTATTGCTCGGATTATGCTACGACTCTTTTACTTTGGTTGTTTCAAACAAGAGATCAGCTTGGAATTTTGTTTGTTAGGTTATAGTATTTTAGAGCAATAGCATCATACGTATGTGGCATGGCCAATGCCAATGTAGGCCAATTGTTTATGACACGTATGTGGTTATTGCAGCAGGCTTGAATGCTAATGAGGACTTTCCTAGAGGCTTATTCAACTTTGCGAATCCCTCCATCCTGATGCATACCTCCCTAGCAGTATACCTGTTGCAATTACAAAAGAAAACACTAATAGGGAGTTAGTCTTAGGAGGTATATTGGAGAGTGTGTAAGGCCCAGTCTCAGACCTAATAGAATCCAGAATGAAATCGTTACCGGAGGGGAGGGCTTCAATTTCACCACTAGTGAGCCTTTCTAGTGATAACATTTAATATTAGAGCCACGGGAAAGGTCATTCTAGAGAGACATTTAGAGAATGCATCGTTCTAGGGACAAAGTTGAAATGGTTTTTTAAATGGTTGAAATGCATGGAATCATGCATGCATGTTTGAATATCATGCACACATGTTTGATGTGGATTGCTGGCATGCATCTTCTAACGTTTTGTAGCTTTTTACCGAGCTCAAAAACTTGTGCATGCTAGGCTCGTTGAGATTTTGAGTCTTTTAGTGGCATGGAGAACTAGAGTAGAGCTTGGTAGAGCGTGGACTTTGTTGAAGATTGTTGTAAATACTTGTGTCATTTTCTTAGTTTTCAATGTGGAATACTTGTGTCATTCTCTTAGTTTCAAGTGTAGCATACTAGTTTATTTGACATGTTGTAAAGTGCTTGAAAATAATGAGTACAAGCCTCAACATTTGCTGAATTCGAACCCTCGGAATTTACTGTAACTATTCAACGGGAGCCACTATCACAATTGACCTTTAGTTCAATGGATGGAAAATCATTTGAAAGGTGTTTTGTTGCGATTGGTGGATGAACTAAACTTGATACAATTGTACGAACAATTGTAAATGCTTGTCAAACTATTCAAGTATTTTTATTACTAAGTATGGTATTGGGCAATAAACTCACATATTTGTCATTGACTAGTTGTTTATCTCGCAGAGTTTGTCATTGACTAGTTGCTTATCCTTTAATCTTAAATATTTCTTATTTTGTTGAACATCAATGTCTATCCTAAAGTATGAGATATGGCTGTTTGGAATTGAGCAGCACGAGTAATGCCCAATATGTAAGCTCGACTAAATAGAGAGCTTTCTTAAAAGCAAAGCTCAATCTTGTTACAAAAAGGTGTCAAGTTTGTGGTGCCTGTCAAATGGTTCCTAAAGTTTTGAACGTAAATCATAGAATAACAATAATAGACCTTAATAGATGAAGCAAATATCATCCTTAATTATGAATATTGAAGGAACCTCAAATATAGTCAACAACTGCTCCTACGAGGAATCGAGTTATCCAAATCACATGGTTCTGAATAGATGTTTTTGCTTCCTACTTATACTCTACCCTAGCACGAAAATGATAGCCATGTGACTTAAGTAGCCCTATCAAACAATAGTACACCCTCCAAGAAAGGCCCATCACCTTATGAGTGAAGTAAGCACTGCCTTGCAAATAACAAGTCATTGGTCTTGCTGAGTACAACGAGTTTCACTAGGCCCATTATAAAGTCCTATACCAAGGATCCTATTCTAAGCATGCCAAAACAAGCAACCACAAAGGGTACGGATGATGGACAAACCAACCCAACCAATCCTAGATCGAACGGATCTAGCCCCCAAGCTCTGGATCAATCTCACTGAGGAATTAGGAATCACTCAAGCAGCATGTAGCTACCAATCACATAATCAAGCATACACTAGTGAGAGCCCAATAGGTATACTTATACCCTCCAAGGCCCATGCACCACTAGTGGTGCACTGTGACACCTCACTGGACACCTCTGCAGCCTATTGGGGCCACGTCATCCAGTTCCTCTGACTCACTGATAGACTCACATAAATCCACCATCATGAGTTTAGGCCTACAACCATTATTTATGACCATATACATAAGGGCCCCAAACCCCTCATAATCATAAATAACTTACGGGTTGTTGGTCTACTGATCTCTAGCATGGACACGCTACTCGGGACCAATCGTGGGCATGACATTCGTAATGTCCTATAAGCCATTATGTTATCTCCAAACAATTCAAAATTAGAATTTGGAATGTATGTCTAAATAGGGTACGGGACCAATGTTTATGATAGAATATCTTATACTTATTCCTTACCAAAAACAACATTGCCCTCACATGGGTGTAGTAATCAATCTAAATGCGTCAAGCTATAAAATTGCAAGAATACATTTGGTGACGGTGTTGTCGACATATGTTGATGTTATAGCACCAATCACAAAATTGCACATCCCAAGTGTGTAGCTGCAGTAAAGTATCCAAGATGAATAGACAACTACAAGTTGACATGGCTACTAAACAACAATGTGACCTTTGTCAGGCTATATAAATGGACCGAAAATGTGAAAGGAAATCACTAAAAGGACCGTTGTAGACTTTGCGTTTGATAGGCAAGCTATTGCACACGAGTAGTACCATGCCAACTATATGGACCAAGAGTGCCAATTAAAAGCTTAAGTATGAAGAGCTTGGCCAAGGAAGGCCATAAGAGAACTACTATATATAGATAGAAATGTTGCCGTCCCAAGGGATGAGGCATACCATTAGAAACCATCAATATACACATGATATTTCAAGCATGGAAAAATGATGTTACTGTCAAATATTAATAACATCATTTTGATAATGCGTACCATAAGCACTTTGCTTCCACATACAAAAAAAGATTGGCAATATGTGCGACAAGAACTTTGTTGCCACAGACCAATAGAGGAATGCTTGCAAGCCGAGATTACATGCTTTGGACAAGGTAGGGACTAGGGCCCATCTCTACTATTGTTCATATCTTCACTCTTCTGGGTCTCATTGAGGAGGGTAGGTAGGCGCATGAGGGAGCCGGTTTACTATTGTTTTTTTTGGACTTTAGGAAAGCCTTCGATTATGTCGTGTCAGAAATAGAAACTTGCACTTTTATATCAAGTTTCTGTGGTCTAATGTCAAGTTTAATGTTAAACTTAGACCCTACCAATGTTGTATACCCATTGGGGCCTTTATTTTTAATGTTAATTCACCTTGTAAGTTCGTGAGTCCCATTTTAAAAATGGCCTTTAGAGTCCATCTGAGTTTGACACTTCATATTCACTCCTATGAGGAGTTACATTTGTTGGCTATTCAATTCCATGTGTTGTTGGTGTTTGGCTCTCCATTCTTGAGCCTTTATATCTACCATGTCCCATCTATTTGTATCTCTCCACATTAGGAGAATAGTGGGGGATTCATTTTTGCAATACAAGCTTTGAGTTTTCTCTCTCAATTTTAACTTCCTCTTTCTTGAGGATTGTTGTTCTATGGCTGTTCACGATTTTCCAGATTTGAAAATGTTCAATGTTCTTGATTGTTAGCATCTTAGATTCAGCCCAATAGCATTTGAAATCACCTCCATTTGGTATTAGAGCAACTAAGATCCAATCTCCTCCAAACTGTGCATTTTTCAGGATAGGACACTTGGCGTCCTGGAAAAGTATCTTTGTTCATATCACATTTTTGGTGCAGATTTCTATCAAAAGTATAAAAACTACAGATATTTGAGACATCTTCCACCACTAGGATCCTCTCGTTCAATGTTAGAGAAAAGCCGCCAAGCTATGATGATGTGGCTGGAATTCTTCTTCAAGAAGAATTAAGATCCCAAACTTATGGGACAACAAAGGTTAACGCACAATCTCAAGCTCTTGTTGCATACAACAAGAAGAAAAATCCAAAGAATAAGAAGAAACAAGGTTCTAATGCTTCTAACAATTCTAAGTGTTATATTTGTGGTAGGAAAATCCACAAAGAAGCAGATTGTTGGTTCAAGGATGATCAATCTAAGGTGAAGCAAAAGCAAGTTTCTTCTTCTTCAACAAACAAGGTATAGGGCCTTTGTTTCTATTGTGGAAAGAGCGGACATTTAACATCGAATTGCCGTATCAAACAAGCTAGCACGAGTCAAATGGAAATCAAACACTCAATCAACCAAGCAAGCCGAATACGAATCAACCAACTTTGTTGGTGGTGTGGTCTTAGCGATGAGTACCTATTCATGTTGAATTAAAACTCAACAAGCGGTGAGGAATGCGTAATGGACAATGGAGTGTCTTCACACATGACTCCTAGAAAGGATTGGTTTTCATCCTTTTCCAAAGGTATAAATGCTCAACTTGTGCTAGGAGATAGTAGCACACAAGATATAGTTAGCAAAGGCGATATTCCAATTCAATTCGTTTAGGGATTTTCAAGTGTGATCAAGAATGCTTTCTTTATTTCTAACCTTGCTCGAAATCTTTTATCTGTTGATGCTATAACCGATCAAGACATGCTTGTGGAATTCTACAGTAATAGGTGCTTCATTAAAGACTTAAAGCAAGATAAGAAAATCATTGCTAGCAACGTTAGAGATGAAGTAAAATTGTACAAGCTTAATACAATACTTGATCAACACGCTTTGTCTTCAAAAGTTGTTAATCAAAGTTTTGGCATAGAAGATACGGTCACTTACTTTATAAAAGCATCAAGTATCTTCATGATCAAAATGTTGTACTTGGCTTACCTCCAATCAAAATTGGCCAAGAGGTATGTGAACCTTGTGTCTATGGCAAGCACCCTCGACAAAAGTTTCTGTTGGATAGTTCAACGCGAGCCAAATCAATCTTGGAGCTCATTCATGGCGATATTTGGGGACCAGCCCAAACCCAAAGTATTGGTGGCTCAATCTACTTCTAAACTTTCAGCGACGATTCACGAAAGACTTGGGTATACTTCTTGAAGCATAAGTCTCAAGCATTCTCTTACTTTATGGAGTTCAAAGCTATGGTTGACCTACATTCTAATAGCAAAATCAAATGCTTAAGAAGTGATAGGGGAGGAGAGTTTATTTAATCGAGTTTAATGATTATTGCAAAACAAATGGCATTAAACACGAATTAACCACATCCTACGTGCCGGAACCACATGGTGTTGCCGAGAACTCAGAAGTTTAACTATGAATTTTGCCCTAATGGCAAAGTACTAAACGTTGAAGAGCCTCAATCCTATGAAGAAGCTTCACAACAAGAGTATGGGTCGAAGCCATGAAGGAAGAATATTCCTCTATCATGAGGAACAAAACATGGGTATTAGTTGAACCAAAACCAAATAAAAAACCAACAGGTACAAAGTGGGTTAACAAAGTCAAGTATGATGCCAAAGTCGCAATTGACAAGTACAAGGCGAGGCTAGTGGCAAAGGGATATGTGCAAAAGGAGGGCATAGATTTCAACGAAACATTTGATCCCATTGCCAAAATGCCTACCATTAGCTTTGTTCTTACTTCAACAATTCATTTGGATGGGAGACACATCAAATGGTTGTAAAATTCGTCTTTCTCTATGGCTATGTTGATGAAGAAATATATCTTTCCCAACCCCAAGGATTTGTGGTGAAAGGGAGGGGACATTATCCATGTCGTCTCATTAAGGCTTTGTATGGACTTAAGCAAGCTCCAAGAGCTTGGTACTCAAGAATGGATGAGTACCTACTTTCCCGTAGTTTCACAAATAGTAAGGCTATTCCCATCCTTTATATCTTGAATTTAGAAGGTGAAATCCTCTTATTAACACTCTATATTGATGATATGATTATCACAAGAAGTAATTCTAAGCAAATCGTCGAAGTTAAGAACTTTATCTCAAGAATTTGAGATGAAGGACTTGGGACAAATTCATTATTATCTTGGTTTAGAGGTGTGGAGGCTCCCACACTCACTCTTCCTTACACAAAGCAAATACATATACAACATGGACTGCAAACCTGCTGCAACTCCAGTAGAGATTAGGCTGTCCACACTAGAGACAAATGAAGAAAAAGAAGTTGACAAGACCTTGTCTAGACGTATGGAGAATTTAAAACAGGTCCTCCTTAAGGCAGCCAGAAAGGTTCTTCGTTATCTAAAGCCATAGTTGCAGCAAATCGCAATTCGGGAGGTATAGCGATTTACGAACCGTGATCCTCAGAATCGTGATTCGCTGCCCAGAATTGCCAAATATTTTTTTTAAACGTTTCGGTTGGACCTAAAATTAACCTGAAAATACTGGAATAAGACCTGAAACTGCTGGAATTAGACCTGAAACTACTGAAATTGGACCTGAAACTACTGTAATTGCAATCGTCTGTTTTTTCTCTCTCTATTGATACCCATATGGCCTGGTTTAAAATAAGAAAAACAGTGATTCTGGGTGAATCATTGTTTTTTTTGACAACGATTCTAGGATCGCGATCCTAGAATCGTTGGTGCATCTATATCTAAAGCATACAATCAATTATGGACTCGAATATGCTGAGAATGACATGCTCAAATTTTTGGGCTATTGTGACGTCGATTGCGCAAGTGATCTCACAAATCGGAGGTCAATTTCCAGATATGTTTTCTCACTTGGTTCAGTTGCAGTAACTTGGCTTTGTAGTGGCATTTTCCTCCACTGATGTTGAGTATAGAGCTGCAGTAACAGCTGCTTGCGAATGTGTTTGGTTGTGCACCTTGTTGAAAGATTGTGGCTTGCATCAATCAAATCCAACGCAGATTTCTGCATCTAGCTTGCAAAAAGTCCCGTTTTTCCATGCACACACCAAACATATTGAAATGCACTACTAGCTTTTTCCATGCACACACCAAACATATTGAAATGCACTACTATCTCATTCGTAAGAAGGTTTCAGCGAGAGGGTTGGAGCTTATTTATTGCTCCACTGATGACCAAGTTGTGGACATACTTACAAAAAGCTTATCAAGGGACAGATTTGAAAAATTTCGACATTGGGTTGGGGCCAAAGAAAACAAACTTGTCATTAAGGGAGAGTGTCAGATGTAGAAACTCGCACCCTCATATCAAGTTTCTATGGTCTTAATGTTAAACTTGGACCTAACCAATGTTGTGCACCCATTGGGGCCTTTATTTTTTATGTTAATTCACCTTGTAAGTTCATGGGGCCCATTTTAAAAATGGCCTTTAGAGTCCATACAAGTTTGACACTTCATATGTTGGCTATTCGATTCCATGGGCTGTTGGTGTTTGGCTCTCCATTCTTGAGCCTTTATATCTACCATGCCCCATCTATTTGTATCTCTTCACATTAGGAGAATAGCGGGGGATTCATTTGTGCAATACTCAATTTTAGCTTCCTCTTTCTTTAGGATTGTTGTTTTATGGCTGTCCACTATTTTTTATATTTGAAAGTGTTCAATGTTCTTGATTGTTAGCATCTTAGATTCAGCCCAATGGCATTTGAAATCACCTACATATCGCACGTTCCTTACAAATCCAGAGACTGTATGATGATGGTTTTTCCAGTGACACTATCTTAGCTGCGATGACACTTTATGAGAGAGTTCTGGGATGTTGTTGGAATAACAGTGGCATTTGCTGGTCATCTACTGTTTTAAGTATATTTGAGACATGATATCTAACGACCGCTCATGGATTTCAAATCAAAATAGAGAAGACCACACATCCAGGCCTTTCATGCAGAAGCAAGAACTCATCTTCGATGGACAACCATTGGAGGTTGTCTCATCTTACACTTACTTAGGGGTACTTTTTATCGCTCTTATATTCAACATCAGACTGCTTGAAAGGGCCATGCTTCCCTTGTCCAGTTAGAGAGTTTTGTTTTCGGAAGTTCATGCATGACACTTCGAGTAAGTGCAGGCTTTTTGATACCATTTTCATCCCATACAGCTCACTTGATTTAATTGGGCTAGTATCTCGTGGTTAATGTTAGGAACAACATAACCATTATTGAAGGACTGCATGGCCCCCTACTGTCATGCACGTGTCTGCATGGGCATTACTGGCCCTCGTACCAACTTCATGGTATGCATGCATGCCTCTGACTCACACTGTCCTCTGCCCACGGTGGTTAGCTGCACCTAGTACTGTTGGGTCGGTACTATTACGGTCTCGTAACACTCCCTCCCCCTTAAGAGCTGTCTTGGTCTTCCAAGACAAAATCTAGATACAACTGTCGAAGTATGCTGCCCTTATCCCAAGTGGCATTCTCAACTGGTTGATCCTTCCACTTGATTAGATATTCTTGATATAGGGTATGACGTGTCTGTGTCTCCCTAGAACTAAGAATACTTTCTGGCTCATGCAGAAGCCCTTCGTAATTGACTAACATGAAATACTGGATGGACTTTAGTTCTGTTCAGGAGTTCCAGCTCATAGGAAACTTTGCCTATTCTCCTAATAATGGAATGGACCACAATATCTAGGAGACAACTTAGCACACACTCCTGTTTTGAGAGTTCTAGAGTTAGCTGGGACTGGAAGAGACTTTCTCACCAGGGGAGAACCGAATATCCGGTCTATGTGGATCTGCATACTGCTTAGCTCGATCTTGGTCTTGCTTAAGTGAGCGTGGCTGAAAACCATACATCGGCATAAATGTGTTGTATATCGTAGCTGAATGTTTGGCATGTTGTAAGCAAACTCTAATATTGGAAGATATTCCTCCCAATTAGTTGCTTTTTGCTGACATATGCACGAAGCATATCCTCTAGCACCTGATTTACTCTTTCTGTTTGACCGTCCGTCTATGGATGGTCTATAGTACTCATAGCTAGTTTGATATGGAGATGATGGAATACTGCCCTTCAGAAACCTCCATCAAACTTACTATCCTGGTTGTTGATTATGTTGGAAGGAAGACCTTATAAATTTTTGGCCTGTCTATAAACAACCTTGCTAACTCTGGAGCTCTGACGGTTGTTTTGGTCATAATAAGATGAGCTAGTTTGGTCAAACGGTCAACTGTGACCAATATAGCATCATGACCCTGCCGGGTCTTAGGCAGGCCTACTATGAAATCCATGGAAATACTTTTCCATTTACCAGCTGGTATTTCTAATGGTTGTTAGGACCCTCCTGCCTTTAGACGCTCTGCTTTATTAATTTGACACTTATGGCAACTGGTTACATACCAATGTTAGGAACATCATAACCACTAGAAAGGCAAAGCTAGTCCGATCCACCCAACCAATGCACTCTCTTAGAGAATGCCGCTCCTAGTCCAGTGCAAGGTTACATGCCGATTCGAATTGGCCTATTCGAATCGGCCGATTCGTCCCGATTTGAACCGATTCGAACCGGCTAGCTAGGTTCGAATCGGAAAACGGTTCGAACCGTTTTCTTTTTGTTCTTTGTTTTTTTGGTTGAGGGGCCAAAAAACGGTTCGAATCGGTTTGAACCGGTTTCCGGTTCGAATCGGCCCCTAACGGTTCGAAGGTTCGAACCGCGATAGGCGGTTCGAATCGTGGTTCGATGCAACTATGGTCCAGTGCGAGCTTGCATGCATGAGGTAGGTGGTAGTTGCTGTTGGCACCCACTGTTCATGCTGCATGCATGGGTTACTCATGCATGCGGGGTCCCAGTCCATTGCTGAAGGACTGCATGGCCCCCTACTGTTATGCATGTGTTTGCATGGGCATTACTGGCCCTCATACCAACTGCATGTATGCATGCATGCCTCTGATTCACACTCTCCTCTGCCCCCGGTGTTTCATTGCATCAACTTGTGATTGAGACCAAACGGTTCGAAGGTATTCTGATAGAGGAGAGAATTTACTAGTTATGCTATTTGGGTTTGAATCGGAAGGTGAAATGTGTTTTAGATATCAAATTTTGAAATGATTTTGAAAAGACATTGAAGTACTTAGGTTTTCAATTATGACATTAGAAAGTTTTTCATTTCGAAAAGTTTCTTTTTAAGCTTGCAAAATTACATTCTATTTGGGTGTATTTCCCTTTTGCTTGCAGAATTTGATGCTTTAACAGGATGCAAGTTGTCAAGCATTGACATAGGGGGCATAGTGGTGCGCATGGCTTATAGTCCTGCTGGTGGTCATCTAATAATAGCTGTTCTTGAGGTAAGCTTTCAATTGTTCTTGCTTGTGTGTTATGTTTTCGTATTTGTTTGTCTCCCATATTTCATGTGTGGGAAGTTTATTGTACATGGGCTTCATATTACTGGCATAATTGCAAAATAGATTTCAAATGTTTGTTTTGAAGATTTTATGTTTTCTCTAACTAATAATGC
Organism: Diphasiastrum complanatum; assembly: GCA_029204225.1. Lineage (NCBI taxonomy): Eukaryota > Viridiplantae > Streptophyta > Lycopodiopsida > Lycopodiales > Lycopodiaceae > Diphasiastrum > Diphasiastrum complanatum. The sequence goes on from MU831638.1 coordinate 51,087, forward strand.
ACATGGCTATTGCTGAGAGCTATGTTGATTATGCTAATTGGTGTATCCTTTACTAATGTTCCCATATTTCCACCCAAAGGCCTGAATCTAACCATTGTTCATGAAAAGTGATGGTTTCTAGCTAGAATCAGAATCTATAGTTCAGTGAAATATTTGTTTGAAATTCATGGTGTGAAAAAAGGTATTAAATGTGCTCCTCCTTTTCTATAGTTTGCATTTGTTTTATTCTTGTACACATGATTTTTGCCAACTAGTGTTACACTCTTAATTGTTTCCATATCTTTTTTGTCATTTTGGCATTTATTGAAGTTTTGATAATCAATTTGGTAGCATAATCGTTGTGTCACTTTTTCTTTCTTTCTATTTCTAGAGCTTGATCTCAACTTTGAAATGATTCAACACGTAGGACTATACTTTGCATGAATGTAGCTAGCAAATTGATCATTTGGGTGATTGTGTAAGTATTGAAGAACTTCATTACCTAGTGTAGTCAAAGGACTAACTATATAAATAAATGCCTCTACTATTTATCTCATGTATAGCTTTCGGTAGTCGATTGTATTGGCACATTTGTTGTTAGGGTTCGTGCCACAAAATGTGAAGAAAAATTGTTGTTTGGGTAAAAAGCGACTATAAGTTACTTGTTAGAATGTAGTGTAGTATAGCTTGTTAGGAAGAAAAAATTGAGGTCTTTTTGATACTAATGTAGGAAATGATACCTGCATGGTGAGTTATGAGCGAGAAAGTAGTTGAATGACTTATGCCAATTGCTCATGCACTTCCGCTAAAAACATTTGTATGTTTTGGGCTAGGCTAGTCGGGTGCACCTCCACATGATGACTACGACATGTTCTATCCCATAATTATTTTCGTATCTCATTCCTACTCTCCACCTATATAAGGAAGTGGCGTGGAGAAAGGAGACACTATCCTTTATACTTTATTTGGTTCATGTGAGGAAAGGTCTCGTTGGAGAGGAGATGCTTTGCTGTTCTCTTCTGGTGACACTATGAGGAGATAGTCCCATCTCTAGGGGTGGATCAGCCAATGACAATGTGGCTGTGCTTGCCTTCTGATGGTGCAGTTTCTAAGCATGTATTACTTCTCTCTTGTTATTTTGCTTATGGATTTCGTTATTTTCCTTATGAATTTCTCTAGTGCAAGGTCTGTGTGTCTGGTCATGTTGCAATAGTTCATCGGAGTGAGCGCCATAGGATTTCCTTCTCCTTTTAGCTTGAAGCTCTTGTGTTGCATGTAGGTAGTTGTGTGCTTTTGAAGTTTTGATAGAAAGATTCCCTCTTTTCAAGGACTGAAGCTTTCTTAAAGGTGCCGATTGTACAACTCATCCCAATTGCCAATTGTTGTGAGAAATCAAGTTATTGATGTGACATACACTTTCCTATCTTTGTCTCTTTTAAGCAATACAATGTTTATGATGATTTGTGTTTCTTTTGGTATGTTGGTTTCTAGACATGAGATGCAAGTCGAGCTCTGGGAGAAAGATCTCTCTCTCTCTCTCTCCCTCTCATGACTATACTTTGATGGAGAGTGAGTTCTAGGTGCAAGGATGCTTGTGAATATTGCATTCCATAATATTGTGATGTGTATCTTTCACTTGACTCAGATATCTGTCCTCATGACTATATGGTGTTGGAGAGCGTGGTGTGGGTCTTGTAGAGTCGTATTGGCCATCCTATTTACATTGCCAATGTTTGGATCTGTAAAATAGGGTATGAAAGCAATCCACACTATTCTCAGTTTGTTAGCATACTTTTGATGAGAGTGTAATAGTTAGCATGCATTCAGGCATTTGGTTTTGGTAGTACTGTTAGAATTGCATTTTTGGTGAACTAGGGTTAGATTTAGGTTAGTTTAGAGTGTTTTGATTGGATTTGCTTGGATTGCCTGGTTGTAATCACTTGTGATTAATGAGCAAGGGGAGGCACTGAATCTTTGATCTTTGATTGACAATCAGAGGCTACTGAGAACTTTGCGAGTGTTACTGGATTCCAAAAGATACAATAGTATTAGATTTTGAAATCTAGGACTTGGTGAATGTCAAGGAACCCTAGTATAATCAGACGAATGTCGAGGTTAGAGATATCGGAGTATGATAGATCTTTAGATTCGATTAGATTTCTTCATGTTTTTGGGGAAGCATGTGAGATCTATTCAGAAACCACTCCAGCTGATAAACTTAAGCTGTTTGACTAAGATTTTTTGTTTATTGAATTCTATATTATTGTTTTGACTTAGATCCTTTGACTTTTTTGGTTGCATGTATATTGTTTTTACTCAAGCAACATTAATTTGGTACTTCAATCAGATTGCTCAGGAACGCAATAATCGGGAAGTAGTAAAAGTGGTGTTAATCATTAGATTCAAGCCAAAGAAGTTTCTTGAAGATCCATTCCTATTGATCAGCAAGAGATGGGAAAAAGGGAAAAGGTTAGAGGCTACATCGAACAAGTCAAATATCTCTGACGATACCATTCAATGGTCCAACAATCAATGAGTACTATGCAATCTATGCTACTGCACAATAATAAAGGCAGTGGATGAAGCCGTCAAACGGTCGTCTTGGATGTGGAGAAAATCATTGAATGGCGGAATGTCCTAACAAAGGCTACACGCCTATTTGTCGAGATTGCGGGTTTGGACATAGCTATAAGAATCATCTTGTGAGGCCAAATGTACCAAAAATCAATTTGTTGGTAAATATAATCTCCATAAATCCAAAAGGATTCTATGGAATTCCACCATTGATCTCTCCAATAAAATCACATCGTCCAACTGCACTAGTAATGGTAGTTACAAGATCACAGAAGCGCAAAGTAGCAGCTCCGGATTTTCCTCCCACCGAGTCAGGTCCAGTTGATCAACCATCTACATTAGGGGTTTATCCAAACCTGAATTAAGAAAAGGAGGAATCTCATAATATGAGGCAATGGATCAAGGATTTGCAAGCTTAGGAAGCAATAGATGCGCAAGCTTTAAATCCACAAAAGGCACCTATAAGTGGAGATCAACAAGATCTATTGGGACAATTTGTTGGAAATATCAATCCACACTCTATAGAGAACTATCAAATAGGGCAGATAGCTCAGTGGTAGAACCGTGGTAGAGCATCCCATCTGGTGTGAGGGAGGTCTTGGGTTTGAATCCGAGTTTGTCCATCCATATTATGATTTATGGATTTCTAACATGGTATCAGAGCCAGGTTAGACCTAACAATTCACGGTGTCAAAGCCATGGTTAGGTGGCCCAAGTTGTGGGGCAGGTGACAACTAGGACCCCAACCAAGTTTGGCTTGAGGGGGGGTGTTGGAAATATCAATCCACACTCTAGAGAGAGCTATCAGATAGGGCAGATAGCTCAGTGGTAGAGCATCCCATTTGGTATGACGAAGGTCCTGGGTTTGAATCCTAGTCTGTCCATCCTTATTATGATTTATGGATTTCTAACACATTCACCTCAACACTTAGATGTTAATGCTCAATCACATCAAGAGGATTACCCTTTTTAGAATTTAGATGACCAAGCCAGAAGTTTCTTAAATGGAATTGTTTGCTAATATTCTGTCAAGAAAAATGGAAATTGCATTTGGAGAATTTTTATGCCTCGTACTACAAGTCAAGGAAGTTTTGGCAGAACAATAACTACATCTCAAGAGCCATTGTATTGTGCTGGATTTGAGGAGTCAATGATATTCTCAATATCATTGGAAAGTGAGCAACGTGACATTACACTCCCTATTCAACATAAGTTGTTTGATGACGAAGCAATTGTAACAGGTTACAGATGGAAGATCATGTGTTAATCTTATTTTCACTAAGTTGTAAGAGAAATGGAGTCTACCAAGATGAAGGCTGCCAATTTTGCAATCAAGTTAGCAGATTAATAAAGTGTTAGACCAAGAGGAGTTGTTGAAGATATGCTAGTCATTACCTTTGTGGTTATGGATCTTTATGATTCACCTTCTGTATATCGGATTTTGTTGGACTGTCCATGTTAATGAGTTGCACATGTATTTCATAACTCGGAAGTGAAAGAGCAGTGAAAGTGGATCCAGCCACTTGGAACCAGTTCCTCCAAAGGCTGATGATGATTCTTCAACGACGGATCACACCATAGATCGTGGAAAAGATGCGTTAAGTGTTAATCAGGATTCTCAAATAGATAGTGTGAATTGGAATGAAGCCTTAGTAACTGTGGCTTGCACAACATGATACATGTCTTGGCATGATGAAGAATTTGATGAATATTGTATGGATTATAGCCGAACCAATCCCTGATCTAGTAGAAGATGATCTAATACCATTGGTTCATGCTTTCACCCATGATGAGGGAGCTGAGTTGATTGATGAGCAGATTCTTCTCCATATGGATCCATCCAGATATGGAGTGCTTTAAACCTCCACCGAAGCCACCACGAGCGGTAATTTCAAAGCTCCACTACCAAACACACATGTGTCAAAAAAGAAACAGGCCAGATAGTGTTATAATCAAGTGCTCAAATGGCGTAACCTGCCAAATGAGGCGACCACAAGAGTGGATGCTGAAATAAGGGTTCATAAAGCTTATTTTAAAAAAAGTGGAGAAAGGAAAAGGAAAGAGGCGAAAGATTATGATGATATCATCCAACGAAGCCAAATTCCTGAGAGGCAGAATACTATGTTACAGACAAAGCAAACAAATCGACTTCTAAAGGAAAAGCTAAGATCAACTCGTTGGAGGAGGAGATGGAAAAAGAATCAAAACATGATGTTACAGAACGTTTCAAGAGTTATGCTTTGGTAATCATGTTACCCAAAGCCCAGCGGGAGCATGATGAAAGCCAACTGGAAAAACAAGAAGCTTTTGAATGTCCGGCATAAATGCAACCAATGAATCTAGTTGAGCTTGGAGAGGAGGAAAAGAGCATACATGTGGTGCAATTTATCTTCAACATAGTTTTCCATTAGTGGTACAACATACTATTCCTTCGGAAGTGGGGGCCATTTCAAAATTGAATTGTTTCTATTGATGCAATCCAAATTCAATTGAATTCATCAAGCAAAAGTTGCAGAAATCCCTAGATGCTGATTTCATCTATGAGATTGAGCAAATAGATTGGGTATCGCCTATAGTCATAGTACCCAAGTTGTGTAAATTTGAAGGCACTACATGCAGTAATAAGGATCATTTTTGAGTACCATTCACAAAAAGTATTTTGGATTGTGTAGTGGGAGCTGAAGCCTATAGTTTCTTGGATGGTTTCAATGGATATAATCAAGTGAAGATAGCACCAGAAGATCAACATAATATGACCATTGAATGGGGAACTTATGCTTACAAAGTTATGCTGTTTGGACTTTGTAACGCTCCAAGTACATTTCAACGAGTAATGCAATTTGCATTTAAGTAGTATTTGCAGAAGTTCTTGGAGATTTACTTGGATGATCATTGTGTTCATGGATTGGATGATGAACATCTTATTCAGCATGACAAAATATTTGCTGTAGGAAATAGAAGTCTAAGGATCCAGGATCTTAACTATTCAATCACACAAAGCATTCTCAAAAGAAAGAGAGAGATGGCTAGAAATCCTCTTGTAGAAACTCGTGGACAGCCAAGGAGAATAGTCAGTATTGCTTACAAAAGTGCCTTATACAAATGGGATGCACACATATATATAGTCCAAGATGACTATCTAACTTCATGACTATTGGCTATCCAACTACTTGACTATTGGCTGTCCAACTACTTGACTATTGACTATCCAACTTTCTATAAGTTACATAGAAAGAATAAGGTACCTCCAATATGTCAAGTTGGGGTACTTAATGTCACAATCAGGCCTAGTGGACCCATGAGTCCCTACCAAGTTAATTTCATACTAACGTAGCTAACTTTAATTTTAGTAGGCCTAATATAATAAATGACCATGGTTACACAACTCTCGACCTTTTGGGTCAAAGTAACCTATGGTAATGTAAGCAATTCCATTTACATTCCAACACCCTCCTTAAATGGAAATGCATAACATAACATGAAGTAACTTCTCGAAAGAGAAAAATGCAATTTGCTGTCCGAACTTCATGTCGCCAAATAAACTTCGCACCGAAGTAGTCGAAATCTCATTCCCAATCATGTCCAACATATAAAAGGAAAAGAATGCGTAATAATGAAGCATCAAGTCGAAGGGTGAGGAAGACATTGTTCTCGGGAGAGATTGGCTCTACAGTTTAGGACCTTCCCTCCACAGAAACTATCAGGAGAACACCCTCAGCTTTCAGCATAAAGGCCGAGAGATCCAGTTGCATGGGGAGCATGATGTTCCCAATAGCCCTATGGTCTACAGTTCAGAGCTCTGTCAGCTAATCAGAGACGAAGACCATCAGGTATTCTTATGTGACTTTCAATTTATTCCTGAAGTTTCTATTTCCAGTTCTATTCAGCAGAAAATCAGTAAATTAGAAACTTTATTGTCTAAATTTAAAGATGTTTTTCCTAAAGATTTGCCACATGGTTTACCACCTAGCAGAGAGGTAGATCATGTAATAAACCTAGTACCAGGTACAGCACCTGTTTCTAAACCTCCGTATCGGGTCAGCCGAACAGAGGATGAAGAAATAACTAGGCAATTAACAGACTATCTTGGGAAAGGCCAAATTTAGACCAGTAGTTCACCATGGGCCTCACCAGTCCTATTGGTGAAAAAGAAAGAGGGATCTATGCGTCTTTGCGTAGATTACAGAGCCCTCAATAAAGTCACAATTAAGAATAAATACCCTATGCCTCGGGCAGACGAGTTGTTTGATCAACTCGACGGGGCTAAGTTTTTCAGCAAAATAGACCTCAGATCGGGATATCATCAAGTCCGTATAAAATCGGAAGATGTCTCGAAAACAGCTTTTAGGACTCGTCACGGTCATTATGAGTTTAAGGTGATGCCATTTGGGCTCACAAATGCTCCAGCTACCTTTATGACCTTGATGAACAGTGTCCTCAGACCATACTTGGGTAAGTTTGTAGTCGTATTTTTAGATGACATCCTCGTCTACAGCAAAACGAGGAAGGAGCATTTAAAACACCTCAGAAAGGTGTTTCGACTGCTCAGAAAGCATAAGCTTTATGCTAAACAATCCAAGTGTGAATTCTTCGTTGAAGAAGTAGCATATTTGGGTCACATTATCTCTTCAGATGGGATTAAGATGGACCCAAATAAGGTTAAAGCCATACTCAGTTGGCTGAGACCTCAGAATATTTTGGAACTTCAAATCTTTCTTGGTCTGGCGGGATATTACAGACGATTTGTCAAGGAATATGCTCAGATAGCAGTCCCTATGACAAATCTCCTTAAGGGGAAGGGAAACGAGTTCATTTGGGAGTCCGCACAACAGGAGAGCTTTGATGCTCTCAAAACAGCCTTAGCTACAGCACCAGTTTTAAAAGTCGTCGACCCCAATCAGCCATTTGTGGTCGAAACAGATGCTAGCGACTTTGCAGTAGGTGCTGTGCTAACTCAGGGTGGACGACCAGTTGCGTTCGAGAGTAAAAAACTCGAGCCAGCTCAGACTAGGTACAGTGCCTATGAAAAGGAACTCTTTTCTATAGTCCATGCCCTTAAGACTTGGAGGCATTATTTGTATGGTGCCAACTTTGAGGTCCTGACAGACCATGAGAGTCTCAGATACCTTTGCAATCAACCTGAGCCTAGAGGGCGGAAAGCTCGTTGGGCAGAGTTGATGCAAGAGTTTGACATGTCTATCAGATATAGGCGTGGAAAATTCAATACAGTAGCAGATGCCCTTAGCAGAATGCCTATGATAAACGAGCTGAGTTTTACTCAGATTCGGAATGAGTTACTAGAGTCCTTGAGAGGGAAATGCCAGTATGATGCATTCTTCTCTACTATCGGGAACTCAGTCCAGAGCAGACAGTTACAGTGTCCAGAACCAGTTCCCGGGGCTGGTGCCAGTTCATCCTAGAATACGGCAGCTTCCGTTGAGGATGATGATGAGTCTGAGTATACGTCGTCAGATGACGTTGAGGATTCTGAGCCTGTATTACCCAAGCAAACCCCAGTGGTTGAGGGTCAGTTGACTCAAGGATTCAAATGGAAACAATATTCCATTCAGGATGAGTACTTGCTCTATAGAGATAGAGTATGTGTCCCCAATTCAGAGGATTATAGGCAGCAGGTCCTATATGAATGTCATGACAATCCTAGCGGGGGACACCCAGGCATACAGAAGACCTATGAGCTTCTTTGTAGGCAATTTTTCTGGCCCAGTATGAAAAAGGACGTCCACCAGTATGTAACCAGTTGCAAGAAATGTCAAGTAAATAAAGCAGAGCGTTTAAAGGCAGGAGGGTTGTTGCATCCCTTAGAAATACCAGCTGGTAAATGGGAGAGTATCTCCATGGATTTTATAGTAGGCCTGCCTAAAACCCAAGAGGGTAATGACGCTATATGGGTCACAGTTGACCGTCTGACCAAAATGGCTCATTTTATTCCGACCAAAACAACCGTTAGAGCTCCAGAGTTAGCGAGGTTGTTTGTAGACGGGCTATTTAAATTGTACGGTTTACCTTCCGGCATAGTCAGCGACCGGGACAGTAAGTTTACTGGAAGTATTCCATCATCTCCATACTAAACATAATATGAGTACCACCGACCATCCACAGACGGACGGTCAAACAGAAAGGTTAAATCAAGTGCTGGAGGATATGTTTCGTGCATACGTCAGCAAGAAGCAGACTAATTGGGAGGAGTATCTCTCGATATTAGAGTTTGCTTACAACAGTACCAAACATTCAGCTACGGGATATAGCCCATTTATGCTGATGTACGGTTTTCAGCCACGCTCACCCACAGCTGTAGGGTTTAAACAAGAAAAAGTTGAAGCAGCCAGAAACTTTTTAGAAGACCTAAACCAGATGATAGAACATGCTAAGCGTAGCATTAGACAATCCCAGGATCGAGCCAGGCATTATGCAGATCCACACGGACGGGATGTGCAGTTCTCCACTGGTGAGAAAGTCTACTTGAGAGTCCCAGTTGACTCTAAAACCCTCAAATCAGGAGTGTGTGCTAAGTTGTCTCCAAGGTATTGTGGTCCCTTTACCATCAGTAGGAGACTAGGCGAGGTCACCTATGAACTAGAACTCCCACACAGCAGTAAGGTTTTTCCAGTCTTTCATGTAAGTCAGTTACGAAAAGCCGTAACCAGATCAGACAATCTGGTAGGGGACAGTGTTCTAGTTCTCCCATTGGATCCTCAACAACCTCCACATGAACCAGAGGAGATTCTTGATAGTAGAGAGACGCAGACTCGTCATACTCTATACCGAGAATATCTGGTTAAGTGGAATGATCAGCCTGTTGAGAATGCCACTTGGGAAAGAGGCAGCGTCCTTCGCAAGATTTTTCCAGACTTTGTCTTAGAGGACCAAGACGGTTCTGGGTCGTGTCTAGCGTACATGACCAACAGGGCAAGACAGTGTGAGTAGTGTGCCCCAGCACGGTCCATAGCCATGGCGGGCCTAACACAGCCTAGGGACCCTGTCAGCAGGATAGGGCCCCCAGTTGGGTCCCGACGTGCAGTCGGCCACGTCAGTGCCACGTGGCCGACACTTGGCAGTAGCATGCTACCAGTCCTCACACTGGGCTAGGAGGGGCTTACTCTATATCAGGGAGTAGGCAAGGTTGGGTGGATCAGTTAGTGTTTGCCCTACTGTGGTGTTAGGATCTATTACAGGCATGCAGATTGTAGCCTCAGAAACGACACCACCAAGATACGGGAGCTTAAGAGTAAAATTGAACAGCATAAAGATTCATCCTTCCAGGTGGATCGAGAGACTGGTAGACGGGTCATATATTGTGATGGTCAGATACGATTTGTGGCTGGCACCCCTAGCAGTTCCCAGCTCTAGGAATTTGGGGCCCCCGGGATTGGGAGCATCTTCGGGCCCCATCCATACCATCTTCAGATTGGGGTATGGAATTGTGATGGCATCCACTCATCCTCTACAGCAGGTGATCTGATTGACTTTATCACTGGACGAGACCTATTGTTTTTCATGGAGACTCATGAGAGCCAGGTGCGCGGTTTACCCACCTTCCTGGGCTACAGATGGGATTCAGTATACAGATCTGAGACTACGGTATGGATAGGGACATCTTCATTGCTGCCTGCTATTTCCTCCAGAGTCCTCCTTTGTTGAGGGTGTTGGCTCACCTTATTTGGATCTTTCAGTGGATATCATCAGATTTGCAGAGCGGGGGCATATTTTCCTCACAGGGGATTTTAATGCCTAGATAGCTTCACGACAGACAGAGTTCCATGATGCTACAGATCAGATGCGAGTTCATGCCCTTGATAGTGACAACTTGGGGATCACCAGGATTTCTGCAGATGGACCGGGACCTATTACATCATATGGTGAGTACCTGTTATAGTTTGGTGAGGCACATGAGTTAGCCATTTATAATGGCCTACCTCATTGGCCTAATTCTGGCAGCTACACTTGTCACCCTCACAGTGGCGGTCATAGTGTGGTTGATTACCTCATGGGGTCACCGTCATCCATCCCTCTCATTCATAGCTTCCATATCTCCCCCACCACCCTCTCCGATCATTCGTTCCTATCCTTCGCTACTGGCCACCTTGTCGCAAAAAACGTGCCTATGATGACTCTGAAGGAAACCGTTTGGTGGCCCTCCTTTTCAGCTCCTCCTCTGGTGCCTTTTGGCGAGTTTATCCCCCATGCCCCACCCCCTCTTCTAGACGATTTACAGATTTGAACCGACTATGCTACCCAGCTTTACACTATACCCACTGATACGCCCATCTCCATCTCTCCTCGACCTTCAAACTTCACCTTTTTCACCCCTGACTTGGTTTGGGCAGCAATCAAAAAGCTGAAAACCCATCGCACCAGAGACATTGAAGACCTTGATTCTGAGTTACTGATGCACGCCTCCGATACCCTCGTCCCTACATTATCCACTCTCCTTAACGATGTTGTTGTCGAGGGCTTCCCATCCTCTTGGTGCACCAACATACATCCTATCCATAAAAACGGTGACCCCATGGTACCTGGTAATTATCGCACTATCATGATTGGACATGTTCTCGCGAAGTTATATGGCACCATCCTCCAGTCTGTAGTTAGTTCAGAGGCAGAGTCCAGGAGATTACATGCTTTGGGTCAGGCAGGGTTCCGCGCTCATTATTCCACTACAGATCACATATTCACACTTCGAGCCCTCATTGAGGAAGCTAGACACAAGAGAGAAAAGGTTTATTGTTGTTTTGTGGACTTCAGGAAAGCCTTTGATTCTGTCCCATGTTCGTTACTTATCTAAAGACTCCGAGACCTGGGTTTCTCTACAGATATTATTCTAGCCGTCATGGCTCTCTATGAGAGGGTTTTGGGTTGCTTTCGTCATGGTAGCGGCATTTCTGAGCAGATTTGGAGTACTGTTGGGGTTAAGCAGGGATGCTCTCTCTCACCTGTTCTCTTTGGATTATATATTGACGAGCTAGAGCAGGTCATCTCTCAGTGTGGTGGGGACGGTTGTCGGCTTGGAGACATCCTGATTGCCATCCTTCTCTATGGGGATGATGTGGTACTAGTCTCACGCACTAGAGAGGAATTACAGAGACAGTTGGATTGTTTACACACCTTTTGTACTCAGTGGGGTTTAGGGGTGAACCTCTCGAAGACCAAAGTTATGGTCTTCAATACCTCTCGGCTTTCATGCAGCGCCAGGAGCTTACCCTCGATGGATAGTCCCTAGAGGTGGTCTCTTCATAATCTGGGTGTGCTCTTCTTTGGTCCTACCTTCAGCATGAGACAGGCGACGACTTCTAGACTTGGGAAGGGACATTCTTCCCTAGTCTAGCTGGAGAGATTCTGCTTCCGTAAGTCTATTTGAGATGCCCCGAGTAAGTGCAGACCGTTTGACACCATCGTCACCCCTTGCCTTGTATGTGGCAAAGATATGGTGTACAGGGCTATCATCTTCACACTGGTCCAGCATTTCACGCTTACAGACCACCATGTTAGCTCGCATGATCCGAGCGAAGCCCTCGGTTCCACATGAGACATCCTTGCGGAGTTTGCCACCCCCCCCGTTTTAGATTGAGGCAGCCTTCCAGCTTATCACATACATCCAGCGAGCGCAGGCACTTCCTGGTACAGAGCAGAGATATACTCAGCTTGCACTCATGTCCTCTCATCACCAGTCAGTTCACCAGCCACATCCTAGCTCTCAGGCTCAGATTACGTCTTTCTTCACCAGGAGACGGACACGGTCTGATGACGATGACGACGACATACCACCTCACCGATGTCAGAGACAATGTATTACTCATAGTCATGCAGCAGTTCGCACTTCCCACCCTGTTACGAGAGCACACAGTTTTCACCCTCCTAGGCAACGTCAACGACGGTCCATATTACCTCCTGTTACAGCTCGTATCACATCTTTTTTGAGCAGCAGCACTACATGATATTACTGTACTCCTGGCAGCTATTCATGGATTGTTGGCAGCTTGTAGTCTGAAGTTTACATTTATATTACTCATTTCTCTTTTATTGCATAGTTTTTTCTTGGAGCCGTTTATATACGCTCCCATGGTTTCACATACTTGACATGTACTCCTTTTGGTGTTATATGCCTTTTGGCATGGAAAAGACATTAATGAAGCTTTTTCTCTCTCTCTGGCTGCTCTCATGCTCATAGAGATCAGAGACAGTGTACTTCCCACCATCATGTTACCACCAGGATTACTAGACATTCTACGCAGAGGCGTACTACTACTATTACACATGCACGTGCTCATGCTCACAGACGCCGCCGGCAGGCTCCAGTACTTTCCCATTCTGTGGCGCGCATTACATCTTTTTACAACATCAGCACAACCTTGACATCTTACCCTAGATACATATGATTATTATGCGCACTCTCGCATATGTGTCTATTTTAGTTTGCACTAGATGTTTTCTTTATTACAGTTTGGAGACGTTTTTATACGCTCCCATGGTTACCACATACATGACATGTACTTCATTAGTCTTATATGCCTTTTGGCATGGAAAAGACATTAATAAAGCTTTCTCTCTCTCTCTCTCTCTCTCTCTCTCTCTCTCTCTCTCTCTCTCTCTCTCTCTCTCTCTCTGCTTCTCACATTTTGTACTCTCTTTTGTCTTATGTGCCCCTGGGCACCAAAAGACGTTAATAATAATAATTCTAATTCTAATTCTCTCTCGCTAGCTATGGCGGTTCTGAGAAATCCACCATGTTCTCCACTGATTCAGCACCAAAACGTGATCTGAATGGTGCTCTTGGAGCGCCTAGCTAGCGTGCACCTTCTGATCCAATAATCTCTAGAGAAGAACTCGATTTGCTATGATTTCAGCGAGCAAGGTACCTGCATGAGTGAGCTGACAAATGTAATTCATGCAAGCTGACCTCATATCATGTACATGCACATCGACAGGTTTCTTTGAAGCCTTGTTCTGTTCAGGAATGCATGACAGATTCTAGAGTTGGCACCTGCAGTTGCCGTGGCTTATGGATTGACTCTCCTTGGAGGTCGCACTTTTTGCATATTTGAAGACAGGCAGCAAGGGTTCCCTATTTGGTGGTGTCACTGGTGGCATTTCACTTGCAATGCATATTTCCTTATGCAAGCACTAGAGACTCGAAACATTGAAAGCGCAATTGGTTTTGGTGCTGCTTTTCTTTTCATTGCAGTTTCTATAAGATTGGCTGCAACTTGCAAGGTTATGCCTCCTGGTCTCTGATGCCTAGTTTTTCAATGCCTACCTTAAAGCTTGGCTTTGAAAAAGATTTGCAACAATAAGGGTTATTTTCTTACTCTATTAAAGCAGGGAATACAATCTCGTGGCGCAAGGCAACGAACTGGTCCAGTACAATGAAATGATAACAATAATATAATACAGAATCTTCTAGACACTGTCTCCTTTGACTGGTAGTCAGAGTCATCTGACTCTGTGCTAGAATGAAATAGGGACTCTCTATCCGATTACGAGGCTGATGTCAGTGGTGGTGATGCACTGGCTCTACATTTGCATGTGCTGCTGCTCTTGCCCCTGCCCCTGCCCCTGCCCTTGCCTCTGCCTCTGCCTCTGCCTTTGCCCCTCACCCCAACTTGGCTGTATGATGTCCCTCTCCCTCTCCCTCTGCCTTCCCCTTGGCTGCCTCCCACCACCCCACTCCTATCGCTACCTCTAGGCCGCCCCCTAGCCCGTTGTTGTTTCTGCGTGTCTAAGGTCTCAGGTCCCACACCCTGCGAAGGCCCTATGAACTGGGATTATGCTTGGCCTGCAACTGCCTGTGATGGCCCACATCCCCCTATATGAGGTCAACCTCAGCCCACATCTCTGCCAACAACCGGCATGGTGTTGATGTGACCTATTAGCTACCGTGATCGCTCAAAGCCTTGCAAAACATACCCAAGCCATGCAAAGATTCAGTACGTTGCAAATTAGGGTTAAATTGATGTGAAACAGCAAAGATTCACAAATTAGGGCTAAACCGATGCGAAAAAGTGAGCATGACACATAAGAAACCCTAAAATTGTGCTGTATGGGCCAAACGAGAGTTCCAGCACTTTTGTGGACATTGAAAAACACAGTCTAGCATCTTACGACAGATCAATCAAACAAATACAACTCATTTCACAGATTAGGGCTAAAAAAGACACCAAAAAGCGAGCTTGACATTCACAAATTGATCTACGTTTACTACAGGCGTAAACCGACATTCCTGGCATTCTTTTAGGCATCTAGAAACACAGTGTAGCATCTAACGGCACCTCAATTTGACACCTATAGCCTATATCACAAGGACGACCAAAAAAAACACCCAAAGAGGGCACCACTCATAACTTCTTCTATGTGCCGTAACGGCCTAAACTGATGTTATAGGTATTCCCGTAGGCATGAGGAAACACAGTGTAGCACTTTACTTCCCTTCAATCTGACACCTACAACTAGTTCTAAACAATCATGGAAATTGAAATGTGTAGGCAACAAAAACCTGGAATCTTCTGGCTCCACGCTCGTTTCCCGTGCCCGGCGCTGTACCCACTGCGTCCCCCTCGTCGAATAGATAGTCGTAGCACCTTGGATCATCGCAATCGGATGTGTTCAAAAGAATTTGCCAAATTTTTTCTTCTCCTACACCCGTGTGGCCAACAGCAAAAGAATTTTGCATTTTAGCGCTCCGGAACGCAGAAATTTTTTTGCGTTCCGGAATGCAGCTGTCAAGAATGATACATAATATGGAATCATAGAGCAGTACACATGTTTTGAAAGTAGTGTTTTAGATGAAACTTTAAAAAAAAGGAATTTGATGCCAAGTGTGGATATCTAGGATAAACACTTTCAGGAACCACACTATCTTTCTCAGAAGTTTTGATATAAACATCAGCCTTTCTTGTTCTCTACCAAAAATTTTAGCCTTTCTATCTGTAGCAGGTCTATTTTGCCTTGCTAGTCACAACTTAGGTGCATCAGAATTGTGTTTCTGCCCCAAAACATTCTGGACTTTAAAATGCTCATTTGAAAACATCAGCAGTCCACATATTATATTGCAATTCTTTTTTTAAGTTTCATGTAGAATACTACTTTCCTAACATGTATACTGCTCTATGGTGTGATATAATTTTAATGTACATATTCCATAATTTTGCAAAGCATTCTGGACACCAAAAGCATCATTTGAAAACATCAGCAGTGCTCTTTTGTAGAATAAGTGCTAGTACGTACCCTTTTCCATCCATATCTGTGTGGTCGTGTCCCAATTGAAGTAGCTTTTAGCATTTGCAATCGCTCCAGCAGATTATTATTATATGAGCTTGCCTCAGAGATTCTTTTGAACCAAGCAACTCTTCTGATTTAACAAACAACAAACTACAATATGTATTCCAAATTGAGTAGTTAATGATAGTACGTGATTTGAATGTGGGGCTGTTCATATGCTGAGAGCTGGCTTTGTTCTTGCTGTACTCCAATATATGGTGTTGTAGCTCGCCTTACTGAAAACCAACCTTCAACCAAGTATCTTTTGTGGGAAGCTTTTTTTTGGGAACATGTGCTTGAGATTTATGAAGATGATGCCTGCTGTAGCTGTTACATTTGTCTCTGGGTTATGAAATAGCATGCAATATTCATCACGAGGTCTTGCAGGATTGGACTATCAGATCCTGGGATCTCGACACTGAACATACCCATGTTCTATATTCTCCTGAAAGAAAGACTGACAAGATTGTTGGTTCTGGGATGGAAGTACATATCGCTCTCACACCACTGCGACCTTGGCTCTTTTTTGGAGCCCATCGACACATGAGTGTAAATGGTGGGCTTTCTGATGTATCCCATTCTCCTTTGCATCTATTTTCCCTGTTGTTCCCTGTTAGTTTTTGTCTGTTTAGTTTCTGATGCTTTCCAAGTTATCGTTAGGTTTTTTTCTGGCTACTTATTTATGTAATGCCTCCGAACGAGCATGGAGAATGTGTGTCTCGTATCTTTAATTGGGTTGCAATTGTTTTGTTTTCCTGGAAATAGTTGTAGGAACTGTTGAAGGTGCAAGAGCTGCAACGAAGATAAAGACTGATTTGAAGAAGCCCATCTCTGAGTTGGCATGTCATCCGCGGAGCCCCCTTTTGGTAAGATCCACATGCCTTTCATCATTTTCCCCTGTATTCTATGCCCTTTGATTATGCTGAAGAAAATCCTATTAGCATACAAGCAGGCTACGATGATAGACTTGGCTAAAGATTTGAAAAGGAAGTCTTTTTTGTATTTCCTTATTGTACATTACATGGAGCTTTCTAATCATGATTTTCTCTTAATGAGACAATATTTGTGCAGTATGTTGCATATGCAGATGGGCTAATCAGAGCATATCATATTCAGACTTTCACTGTCCAATACACTCTGCAGAGTAAGTTTTCGTTTCAATCTCCTATTCAAATTAGCAAGAACTTTGTTGTCAATAAGATTTACCAGCTCTTCTTTAAGAGATGTCGTGTCAAGATACAAAAAAATCCTCTGCTCCTTGAATCTTGCTTTTCACAATAGAATATACTAGGCCTTGAAAACATATGCTGCCATTTGAAGTACAATGAACCCTCAATCTCTCTTCCTAAAAAGTGTACATTCTATAGAGGCTGAGGCATTTATCTAGGAATACTGCTAGTGAACTTCAAAACTTGTTGAACAAAAAGCATTCCTGGTGGTTATCCTTTTTAACATCCGTATTGATTGGAACTAAGGAAGCGGATGGGGGAAGCGGACGCGCGCGCGTCCACCCCGGGCGCAAATTTTTTTTTATTTAAAAAAAAAAAATACAGGCTGATACCCGCTCGCGCCCACATGCCCAAAAACAATTAAAATTAATTCCTCCTTCCCCCTGGAATTAATTATGAGGGGGTGGACCACGACTGCCTGCCCCCTCCGGTCTGGCAGATGTTTGCTTGTGTTCAGATCCATCTCTAGCTAGGTATTTTATTTCATATTATCCTCTCAGAATGCAATGCGGTGAAGGGTGCAATTTGTTTCAGAAAGGGAAGTGAATGCTCACCAGAAGAGTGACAAGCTCTGAAGACCACAGGTTTCTGGGAGAAATGAATGCTCACCAGAAGAGTGACAAGCTCTGAAGACCACAGGTTCGTCTTCAGAAGTGGATGTGGTTACCAGTTTCAGCAGCGTAGATCTTACTGCAATACGTCCAGTATAAACTGTGTATTACCTTTCACTAACCTTTACTGCAGAGTGGGGTCTAAAACTCCGTCTTAAGTTTGGAATTCAAGCAATCTTTGGGAAAAGTCTCCCAGCAGCCCACTATCATCTTTGGAATGGATGTATCACATGGCTGTTTAGACTTAACCTGCTGATGTTTTGTTGTCTAGGTGCGAAATCGGGCGTCCTATCTTTGGCACAACTACATAGACTGTAGGCAAGATCAAGCTCAAGGCCAGAAGATTTCAGGGGAAGTGAATGCTCAGCAGAAGAGTTACAAGCTCTCAAGACCACAAGTTTCTAGGAGACATGAATGCTCACTACTATACGTACAATACGGATCTATGTAACGATGCGCTTCAATCGATATGAAACATGTGAATATTGTATCAACTTCAACTGCAAAAATACAAAAAGCCGACACTCTAAGGGATTTTTCCTTCTGCCAAATGTTTCTGTACATCCTACAAAACTCCTTGTGTATGGAAGGCAACGCCTTAGCTATCACGATAAGCATAAAACTCTCTCTAGTGCTCTGATTGTTTTAAAGCACAAGCATAAGAAATCGCTTTGCAATCTAATATATATCGTTCACATATATGTGTGAACTTCAACAACTTACTAATTAAAAGCAGAACTGTGTCATTCACTACAGGGAACCACAAGACCTACACGCTACTATGTCTTCTATGAAGTGTCCCTGGAGCCCTGTTCAACATCGAACTTCAGACGAACGTTCTGGGCTGACCGTTGGTCCGTTCCTCATCCTGTCTATTCCCATAGGTTCCTATCGAGCTTGTCCACCAGCCGAAACAGACAACACCTGAAACGGATCCCGTTTGGAGAAACGGGGCCGTCGGACGGAAAGCTGCAAAACTAGTCCATTTCGCGTGACCTAATTGCGTTTCTCTCCCATCGAAGGGCCATTTTGACCAAACGATGCCCGAATCGAGCAAGGCCAAGTCCGTTGGGTTCGTATCGGGTTCACGAACCTGCGGACTGTATTCCTGGACCATTTAGGTCAATTCCAAATGTTTTTAGGTTTCGTCCGACGAAGTGTCCCTGAAGCCCTTTTGAACGTCGAACTTTGGACGAATGTTCTTGGCTGACTGTCGGTCCGTTCCTCGGCCTATCTGTTCCCACAGGTTCCTATCGAACTTGTGGAAACATCTGTTGATGACCAGTTTGCCATCACTTCTCCTCTCCACTCCATTCATTCGTGGACCATCATAATTAGCTAGGTACTAAGTATTGCATGATATATCCTTGTATTCTTTAGCTGAGTTGTTAAGGGATTTGCAAACTTCTAGATTGTCCTCTTTGCTTGTGTGTCTTCTCTGAAGCATCCTATACTGATTAGATGAAATAAGAATGCCAGAGTGCACTCAGAATTCTCGTGCACTTATTTCAAGCTTTTGATTGGATCCAGACGTGAGGGTCCGGGCCCGGACGTGGCCTTTTGGCGTCCGCGTCCGGGTTTTGGACGTGGACCTTGGCGCGTCCATTTTTTATTTTATTTTTTAAAATCAAATCAGGCCCGAACGGGGTTCGGGCCTGTTAGCGAACGCGCCCAAGGGTTTAGAGTATTTCCAGCCCGAGAGAGAGAGAAAGAAAGAAAGAAAGAAAGCTTTATTAACGTCTTTCCATGCCAAAAGGCGTATAAGACGAACGAGTACATTAGATAAAGTTGGACACAAGATGGATCAGTGCCGTCAAAGCAGAATAACAAAACTAACTAACTAACTAAGAAGAGATTCATATAGCCAGGATTATATGGTGCGTAGACCATTTACATGTTCAACTGGACATCTCTTCATTTCTCTATCTCAGACTCTATCTCAGAAATCTTCTCATTAACTATAGGCTTCCGATCAACAAGTCTGATAATACCATCACGATAGATAAGCCGCTTGCCAGTTGATAGAGCTTCTTGTCTGCCTTCTTACGTTCTTGAACTTGGATGAAGGTAAGATCTTCGTCCAGGTAGACTTTGGTATCCCGCAATTTGAATCTCTTCCCTAAAACTTCACGCCGGTGAGACACTGATGTGAAGCGGATGACAAGAGTATCTAGGTCCTTCTTAAGTCGCCAGGCAGTTTCCATACCTTTGCTATGGTGTTGAAGATTTCCTTCCAAAAACTTCTTAGCTTCTTTGACAACATTTTGAGAGTTCAGGATACCTCTAACACGAACATTGAGAGCTTTATGTTCTCGCAGACGGCTCTCAGTGAACGTGGCTGAGATAAACGAAGATGAAGGCGAAGGTGGAGAGATAATTGTAGATGAACCTTTAAGCATATCTGCCCATGACTGGACAGCCGTATGGTGCTGTTCCACCTGATTTTCGAGATGTTGGATTTTAGCTGAAGTAGCGATTTGAGAAGAAGCTTCACTTTTTATAACTGCAACTCGGTTCTTGAGTTCTTGAATGGAAGTATCCAACTTCTGAAGATGCGATTGCACCCGTAGAAGCAGAGAATCACGAGAAGCCAGTTGCTCTTTGTGATTGTTAAGGTATTCAAATAGACGGAGTTGAGCATCCTAAAGAAGTTTGACCAAGGCATATGGAGGTGCTACTGGAGTGTCTGGAGTCAAGGGAATAGCTACAATAGTTTCACTATTATCAAGAATAGGGTTTGATGGGGAGATAGGAACTGCGACAGGCATAGAAGGAGAAGGGAAAGGCGGATCTGGCTGTAAGGGAGATGCTGAAGCCATGCTGGAAACAAAGGATGGTTTAGGAGTAGAGGCAACGGCTCCTTTGTGATGTGGCATATCTTATTGCGATGGAGGAGGGGGCTCAAACCTGCAGAAGATCAGCAATGGCGAGGGCACACCTACAGCGGCAGGGCACCAACGTTGGACAGCGATGGAGCAGTCGCATGGGTAGCGATGGAGCAAATCCGGAACAATAGGGTAGAGCGATGGATGGCCAGCAACTCAGGGTAGAAAAGTAGCAATGGAGGCCCAGCATGGCATCGATGGAGGGCCAGCAGCAACAGCGATGGAGGGCGCCCACAACAGAGCATCTGCCATCCCTGGCGTTGGCCGCTGAGAGAGAGAGAGAGAGAGAGAGAGAGAGAGAGAGAGAGAGAGAGAGAGAGAGAGAGAGAGAGAGAGAGAGAGAGAGAGAGAGAGAGAGAGAGAGAGAAAGAAAGCTTTATTAATGTCTTTTCCATGCCAAAAGGCATATAAGACTACTAAATGTACATGTCAAGTATGTGGTAACCATAGGAGCGTATGAAACGTCTCCAAAACAATAACAAAAGTAGCAATCTAGAGCTAAAGCTATAAACTGAAATGGATGTGATGCTATTAGAAACATGTGGGAGCATGTATACTGCTAACAGTCATGAGTGAGATATGACGCTATCATCTAGTCCTGTCATGCTGGTGCTGATGATATAGAAGGATGTAATACGGCCTGTGGCATGAAGGGCCACTGGTGGTCTCTGACGTCGTCTGAGAGGATGAAGAGGTCTCCTCGTGATAGGTCGAGTAGCTCGTGGACGCTGTCTCTGGTCTCTAGGGGCAAGTAGGTCATCATCATCATCGTCACCATCATCAAAACGTCCCCTCCTCCTGGAGAAGAAAGAAGTGATCTGAGGCTGAGAAACCTGACTCGGCTGGGCTGTCTGATACAAATCCTGTTGTAGTATAAACATCTCTCGTATCATGAGTGCCGCACATCGGGAATCCTCATAAGCTATGAGTGATCGTAAGGTGACAGGTGTGTCTCGGAACAAACAGTGGTATCTCCCTTTGATCTCGTAATATACCGGGCACCTAAAGATAAAGTGCTCCTCTGACTCCACCTCCTCTAAAGAACATAACTGGCAAATCCGCTCCTCTCTCGGGGTACCTTGGAATCTACCAGTCTCAATAGCCAACTGATGTGATGATACACGGAGCTGTCCCAATGTAAATCTGAGGCAATGTGATAGTCTCGAGTCCAAATAATGCGGTAAGCCCGGGAACCCTGCTATATCAAGCTCAATAAAATGAGTCCAGTAGTAGCCGGGTTTCACCCCAAGCTGTCGCCCCCAAGTACGGTCGAGATATGTCCGATATAAGATGCGCCTGATATACTGATGAGTACCTGAGGGGAGCTCTGTAATGGAGATACCAAATGACTCAAGGAGGAAATGGGATGCCTGAGAGAACCACGATAGTCGATAGCCCTGGTCATGAGAGAGAGAGAGAGAGAGAGAGAGAGAGAGAGAGAGAGAGAGAGAGAGAGAGAGAGAGAGAGAGAGAGAGAGAGAGAGAGAGAGAGAGAGAGAGAGAGAGAGAGAGAGAGAGAGAGAGAGAATAGAATAGAATACAATATATTAATGTCTATAGAGGACAAAGAAAAAGTACATCAGAAAGGAGCATTGTCCATGCCGGACTTATTTCTATCAGCTAAAGCTAAAAACAGAAATAAACTAGAAATAAAACCAAAGCTTAACCTCCAGCTATGGTGAGGGTACAAAAGCAGTAGCTTAACCACTAGCTACGCGGAGGAATAAAACTCACTAACTGGGAGAGAAAAACGGTGTGCTCTGGTGTGAGGCACATGGTGGCCTCTGGTGACAAACTCTGGATGGTCGAGGAAGACGTTAGAGCTTCGGTCTAGAGACAGTGGTATCTGCCTCTGATCTCATAGTAAGCTGGACATATGAAAATAAAGTGAAACTCATCCTCAACCTCCTGTAGTGTACAACGCTGACAAATCCGTAATGGTCGTGACTCGTGGCGTGTCCGTGTATCTACCAGTCTCAATAGTGAGCTAATGAGAAGAGACCCGAAGCTGACAAATGTGGTAGCGCAGGCCAAAAGACAGCGTCTGAGAAAGAAAACTCGGTCTGACGGGAAGCCCTGAAGCATCCAGGTGAAGAAAGTGAATGCTGTAGAACTGAAGCTTACCCCGTGATGGATCCAAGTGAGACCAAACAGTATGTATGTATGCTCTGTAGATCTGTCGGCGAATGAACACATGAGTCCCATTCGGGGGGTCCGACATAGATAATCCCCAATGATGTAGAAAGTCCGAAGCATACTGAAACCATGAAGAGCTCGCTGCCCGGCCAAAGTGCGAGAAGATGTAAAAGCCGCTACCACGTATCTGGAAGAATCAAGCTCTGAGACTTTGTGAATGAACGTGATGATCCTAAAAATAGCCTCTACAATCAGTGGAGGAGAAGCAAACTCCGCCAAAATAATCTCATGAGGAACGGACTGCTTGGTCCGAATCATCCGGCTAAGCATGGGAATCTGCAAACACGAGATGTCACTCCACATGTCTCTAGATAAGCCTGGGCACCATGTCTCTGCTAAATACAGTGCAACTGGAGAAACAGTCAAAGAAAAGAGGCGCCAGCGTGTATCCAGGTCATGCACGTAATAAGTAGAGGAAAATCTCTCCATCCGAACAAGAGCAAAGTGCCCCTTGCGGAGCCTAGCCAATGTAGCTGGTCTAAAAGAAAGCAATGGACCAGAGAAGAGAACACCCAGGTATGTGTAAGACGCCACTATCTCTAGAAGCCGTCCATCAAAATAGAACATAGTGTCTCTCATATGCCTATTGGTGTTAAACACCATAACCTTATTCTTACCAATGCTCACCATCAGCCCCATATTTGACAGAAAGTATACAAGGCATCCAGATGTCGCCGAAGTCCTGCAGCCAAACTAGATAGTAGAACCACATCATCTGCATAAAGAAGGATATGGATAACAATATCTGCTAGAGAACAGCCATCTCTACCTTCTTCCCGAATGATCCGCTCAAGGTCGTCAATGTATAGAGCAAATAGGGTGGGTGACAAATGATAACCCTACTTTACTCCGACCGTACTATGAATATATGAAGACCATCCATCTCCATCACGGAATCGGGCCAAAACTCTCATATAATGTGATGATAGTAGCAATGACCTCCTGTGAGAAACTAAGGGATGCCAAACGCTGGAGCAACAAGTGTCTCGGAACCGAATCAAATGCTTTGCGGAAGTCCACAGAGCAGCAGTAGACTCTCTGTTTCCTGAACTTCGCCGCCTCAATGATACATCTCAGTATGAATATCTGGTCCGCTGTGGAATAGTCTGCTCTAAAACCTGCCTGTCCCATAGCATATAACTCTCTGTCTCCGCATGAGAGCTGATGATAGACTGCATAACCGAACCATAGAGCTTAGCCAAAGTGTGGCTGATCATAATAGTACGATAGTTATCTACATTCAGAGGATCACCAGACTTAAGTATAGGGTGCAAAAGGTTAGTACACCAAGGTGTGGGAAGGCCAAAAATAACAGATTGGTTAAAAACGTAGGAGATGTATGGAGCAACAATATGGGCGATATATTTTAGAAAGTCCATACTTAGAGAGTCAACATCAATGGCTTTATGGTTTTGACCATTTTTTATGGCATTTTCAATCATGGACGGAGTGAAAAGGGTGAATTTTGATGGTCGTGGTGAGAGAGAGATGGAAGGAGAGCCAACTGTATAAAGTTTTGCAGCATAGTCAATCCAAGATTCAATGGCAATAGGAGCTGACATACATGAGTTCTTAGAAAACATCTTCCAAAAGGTAGAAGAAGAGGAGTCCAAGGAATCGATGAGTTTCTGTGCCAGAGACTGAAAGTACGTGGTCTTTTTTTGCAAAGTCATTCTATGGTATTCTCTTTGTTTAGACGCTAAGGTGTCGGGAGAATGGTATTGAGTGTGAACAACTTGCTTCTGTAGAGAGAGACACTCATCATCATACCATCATTGTAAGTGCGTTTATGAGATGAGAAAGTTTTTGGAGGATATGCAGTATTGGCTGAGTGAAGAAGCGACTGAGATAAAAAGGCGGCTTGTTGGTCTACTGAAGATGAGAAGGGAAAATCGTCGAGCAGTGTGGCCAGAGAGGAAGTGTAAGTAGGAAGACCAAGTGGAGAGAAAGAAGGACAAGGGCGACGTGTGGAATGAGGTGTCGTAACAGTACCAAGAGTAGCATGGCCAAGAGACAGGAGCAATAGAGAGTGATCAGAGATGGTAGGGTGCATAATATGAAAAGTATGAAGAAAAGGAATCAAGGCTGGTGAGCCAATGAAGTATGAGCTTCTGCAAGTCCAATCAACTGTTCTCCAAAGTGTGTAGCTGGGGTATCTGCATCCTGAGAGGTCCTGTCCAAACCCACATCCAAAACCTAAATATGTAGGAAATCACTATCTGCATGAAACTCTGTCTGCTGGGTGCTGGTGCGAGCATTAAAATCTCCTGCTAATAGAATAAGGCCATGTTGTGCAAAGCTGGCTATATCATTTGAGAGAGCCTGGAATGGGTCACCACCATAGTCTACAAAAGCTGATGTCTGAGGTGCAAAATAACAAACTGCTATAAAGAGATCTTGAGGTAGCCCCAAGTAGTGACCAAAAAACTGTAACCAAATAAATCGCGCAAATGGATCACTTTTGAGCAGCTTAAAATGAGTACGATAAACTTCCTTGGTAAGAGATGCAACACCACCAAAGCCACGTGCGATTTTTATGCCATGAATAATCCTGAATGGTTGGAAGGGGTCGATACGGTGATTCATGAGTCTCTGCTAAGAGCAAAATATCACATTTTTGCAAAAAAGAGTGAAAGTCCCCTGCTGAAGAAGATGAAAGCACACTGTTACAATTCCAAAAGCCAATTCGTAATGGCTGAGGGGATCTCTGGCTGTTGTGCCCGGGATCCCCGACTTCCTATTGTGGAGTTTAGGCTTGCCTTCAACAAAAACCACTCTTTGATTCCTAGCATTGGCCTCATGAATGACCAATTTCCTCGCTTGCCATTGTCTGTGTGTTAGATCTTCATCCATAAAAATAAAAGATCCTTTGAGCTTAGCTCGACGACATAAAGCACCATTGCGTTGTTCAATGGAACGAAACTTTATGAATAAGACCTTATCATCAAATTTGCTCCGCCAAGTAGGGTCAAATCCCTCAATATTATGTGCAAGTTTAGATACAAGAAGGTCTTTCGCCTCATCAAGGGCCTTGTTTCCATTAGGAATACCCCTAACTCGTATAACAAGAGCCTTCTTGGCTCTTCTCTCTTGTTCTGTAAAAACATTCCCTAAGGTAGAATTCAGTAACGAAGGTTGAACTTGGTTAGAGGAATTACCATCTTGCTTAAGAAACGAAGCCCACATACAAGTTTCTTCCACTTCCTTTGCCAAAGACGAGATTTCACTTTCCACATCTTGCTGCAAATGAAGATCCTGCATCCCTTCACTTTCATCATGTCGATAGTGCTTTGTAAATCCTTATTTTGAAGACTGACCCTGATAAATTCTCCGTGAAGCGTCTGATTTTGTAGTTGCAGTTTCTCGATAAACCGAAACACTTCGTTGTTAAGACATTCAAAGTCGGATAAGTTGCTAGGTTGTAATTGTTTTGCAGGGATATGATAGGCAAGGTAGGAATCTGCAGAAGATAATATCGTAACTGGTGCATTGGCAATGCCCTGCAATGGAAAATGAGGCGATGACTTGCCGGCAAAAGACAGGCCTACAAAAGGAGGAGAGCCAGCGATGGCTGACTGGCCAACAGAAGCCTGACCAGCGAAAGCAGGAGGAAAGGAAGGCAAAGGAGGCCCATCCTTTTTGATTGAGGCCATAGAAGGCCAACAAAGAGTGTGGACAGGACAGGGTAGGGCGGATCTGGGATAGGGTGGAACTGGGTGCGGACAGCAGGGCAAGGTTGCATCCCGATTCGAACAGGTCGGTTCGAACCGATTCTTTGAGTTCGAACCGCCAGGCCAGGTTCGAATCGGAAAATGGTTCGAACCTTTTTTTTTCCAATTCTTCAAAAAAAAAGTCAAATATTCACTGATACTACAGATACTTAAATTTTAATAGCTAAACAATTTCAATCTTCCTCTAAATTTACAGATATCAAAATTCAGGATAATCAGATCTCTTGTGACCTGTCGTATCAAAACAAAAATTAGAATGACATTATGACCCAAGTTTAAGAGAACTGCAGTAAGTTGAAACTTGAAAGTTCAAAGTTGTAAGTTGTAACTACTAAGTTGTAACCATATCCTGGCCCCGGCCCCCTACTATCTAGGTACAAGGATCTGTTAAGTGCTCACTGGCAACTGCTTGCTAAGGAGACTCAGGATTGTGAGTGACAAGTGTGGAGTAAGTTGTAACGAGTTGGAACTTGCCACTTGGAAGTTGCCAGTTGGAACTCAGGGTTTAGAAGTTAGGAGCCTGGAGTATAACTGAAATTTGAGCTCAGAGGCTAGAGCTGAATCTTGATAATAGATTATAGTTATTAGTGACCACTGACTACTTAGTACTAACTTCTAAGTTCTAACTACTAACTAGTGACCATGGTCCACTTACTAGTCAATCTAGTGATCCTGGATCTAGCAGAAATACGTGAGTGAGACTCTCTGTGTCTTCGATCTCCGAGTGGGGACTTCAAAATCCAAAACGGAAATGTCCTCTCTGTCTCGTTTCTGGAAAAACTGGGTAATATGAGCCTGGCTATGATCCATATCTGTGGTAGGTAGAAGTGAAGCTCGTAGAGTATACATCTCTCTCAATAGAAGACCTACACATCTGGAGCCTGGATACTCGAGGAACGATCGCAACGTGAGAGGGGTATCTCTGTATAAACAATGGTAGCGCCCCCTGATCTCGTAATATACTGGACAATGAAAGATGAAATGGAACTCATCCTCCATTTCATGAAGAGAACAAAACTGACATATCCTCTACAATCTGGGAGTGTCCGTGTATCTACCCGTCTCAATAGCCAGCTGATGAGAAGAGACTCGGAGCTGTCCCATACGGTATCGCAGACCAAAAGATAATGGCTGTGTAAGATATGCTAGAAGGACAGGGCTACCCGTAGTATCCAACCGTAGTAGATGTGTGCCATAGAAATGTATCTTGACCTTATCAGCGTCGGGCTGTGACCATATAGTGCGTATGTAGCTACGATAAATATGTTATCTGACTCCTCAAGTCTGACATCTCCCGAATTATCTATGCGACACATATGGGGTCCTCATCTGACTCGCCTTCCGTGTCACGAAGTCGTACTAGGCAAACATCTTCAGTTGCGCTTCAACCCCCTGCTGCTATTCACACTGAACTACCTATTCCCCCCGCCTCTCTGCTTCCTCTCACGGACAGTCTGTGACCATCGGGGCTACCATTCCCATCACAGCTGCCCAGGCCGCCTCACCTCCACACACAGAAGTTGTGTCCCCAAACACCCCGTATTTCATGGACATGTTCGATGATTCCGACCCCCTTGGGGCCTCAGAAGTTTTTGTAATGCCCCAGAGACCTGCGCCCTTTGAACTCCAATCCCCTAAAAGAGGATTTGAACAGTTCCATGATACTCCCACTGATTTTTAAGACTGTTTTCAGATTAACCAGCAACCTAAAGTTGAAGGTGCACCAGCCACAATTCGGGTCGGGCAAGCTGTCAAATGACCAAAGTAGTTCGACGCCACAGTGCCTGAGGGCTATGAAGAAGAAGACCTCTTTGAAGAAGAAGAGTTACAGGCACCTACTCCACGCCAACCAAGGACAGTACCACCAGGTCCTTCTGTTGCTACCACCTCCACAACAGTAGATTCTGGTGATGCTCTCGGTTTGGTCTGAAGCCTTGCGCAAGTGATCCAGTCTATGCTGAATAAGAAAACAAAGAAATGGAGCCGCGCATCTCAAATATGGGATCTGAGAATACTCTCATTAGCCAGAAAGTTATTCAGCTGGACAAAGAGTTGAAGATCGCCAAACAGCATGAAGCTAAGTCTGAAGCTGAGAAGAAGACGACACAACAATTGGCTGATCGCCTTGAGGATTATGTCAGTTCCCTGCAGAATGCCCTCACAACCGCCCAAGATCAAGTGGACAGGGCCGTGCATGATGCAAAGCAACAAGTGCAGCTGCTTCAGGGTCAACTGCAGATGGCTGAACAAGATCGCACACGTCTCCAAGGTGAATTGGATGCGACCACCCTTGAGCGTGATGCGTATCTACAGACGCAAATACCTGATCATCCGGTAACTTCGACGGAAATCGCGTATTTGTTTAAAAAGGTTGAAACCTATAAAGTTACTCTTCAAGGATTCCAAGACCGCTTTGACAAATTCAAAGGTACAGCTTCAACTGAGTTGGCAAAGGCAAAAGCAACCATCAACGCATATGAAAAGGCTGCCACTCAGGTGTTGGAAGCTGGGCCTCAAATTTCAGTTCCGGTCATGCCGCAATTTTCCCCTCCGCACCAAGCTGATGTACCTATGGATACAGGGTTGGATTTGGGCATGGATCAGGGTGGAGCCCCTGAAGTTGAAGAAGAACAGCCAGTTCCACAGGCAGTGCAACCAGGTCCATCTTCATCAAGGACCACACCATTGTTCGGAAGACCAATCAGTGTCGAGGACCAGATCCAGATCTTTTTAGTGCAACATCCTCATGAGTCCTCGCGTGGTGGTTGGGTCCTCAAGTTTAAGACCTCTGAAGTAGAGGCCGACAAAGAATTGGATAAAATACCTGCATTGGGAGAGCAGCCAGCTTGGAGAGTTACAGTTTTTGAGAAAACTCCAGAATCCATCAGGAGTTATGTGGCTAGCCCTCGCCAATTGCGCGTAGACCCATATTACGTACCAATGCCGCGCAGGAATAAGTGGAAGGATTTGGGATTGGCCATGCCGTTGTTTTTTGCCGCACAATTTAGATTTCAACACTGCCCGACTCGATTTTATGGAGAAGGTGCAGTATCATTTAATAAAGATTCGACGTGAAACAAATAAAAGCCCTCAGTAACTTGTCGTGGGACCACCACCGTTTTGGTGGGGGATACTGTTAGAGGGTTTGTGGATCCCAAGGCAAACCTAACCCTAGCTAATAAGTGAGAGGGATTTGGCACCCTGCGTGTGTAAGTCCAACCCGATGATCACATAGTTATTTGATTAGTTACAAGTCAATAACAGGACTTTAGGCCTTTTTGTGGGACTTTTAATGTCGTAGGGCCTAAATGTCAAGTTAGTGAATAAAGTTCATGTTCATGTCCCAGAAGGGTGGACTATGCAGTTATCTGCATTTTTTTTGGGGTGTTTGATCAAATTCCTCCTAGTATGAGTGCAGCATAAGCTACTTAGAAATATGAAGGAAAAAGAGCCAACAAAAGCTGTGATCGAATTTGCATTATTAACTAATAATGATGAAAGAGGGGAAGATGTTACAAAGAAAAATGTCATTGGAGCAGTAGGTATGCTTCTTTGTCACAATGATGAATCTGAGGTCCACAAACAACTGGCTTGTGCTAAAAATGGAGAAAATAGAAGTGGAAAAGTCAATCTCATCAATTGCTGCAACCTAAAGGCATTCTGTAAAGAGTTTGAACTGTTACTATCCCATCAAACTGAGCCTCTTCATAACATCTTCACCGGGATGATCTGTTCATTAAGGCTCAGTCGGCAGAAAGTCTTACTAGACAATATCATAGATAGTGTTGTGGATGTTGCATAGTCAAGTTTTCTGTTTAAGTACATTGTTAATGGATATCATTATGTTTTGTGAACTGAACCCACAAATCCCTGGTTAATGAATGTTAGCAAAATTTTTAAATTTGTTATCACATACTTTGTATGCCCATGAGCCCTTTTTTAGAGATTCTAGTCTTTTAATTTTTTCCATAACTCCATGATTATTCCTAATAACTGATAGCATCCTCATTGAGATTTAGCAATCAATCTAAGGCCTAATTCTCCTCATTCAGCTTGGTGGCTTTCATTCTTGAAAGGCTGTATGCTTTGTTAGTTTCTCATCATTTTTCGGCAAGTTTCAAATAATTTTCGCTTCAAAGTATACAAGTTAAAGGCTGGAGGCTTTCTAAGGGCACTTTCATGCAGTCATTTGACCATTACAAATGTACCTTGAGAACATTGCAAGTGTATACTATAGCGAGCTCAAATATAAACAATTAGTCATGCAAACGTACCGTCGTTGAAGAGCAAAATCAGTGTAAGTTTATACTTATGGTTCATTTGTGATTAGTCTGAAGGCAATTTTGACCACGTATAGATCTTTAAGACGACAACAGATTGTCCCTACCAAAGTTGCTGGAGATCTTTAATATTTGTGAATTGCAGTTGACAGTTCAATCAAACTAATTGGAGCTGGAGCTTTTGCATTTCATTCAACCTTGGAATGGGTGTTCATTGGTGACCGCAGTGGGACTCTTTTGGCCTGGGATGTTTCTGTTCCCACTCAGCCCAGCATGATAGGCATGTGAGTCAATGTCCATCACTGAACGACTGTCTTAAGCCAAGGACAATCTTGATTTCAAAGATTTGTTAGCTAAGGCGCTTGGGATTATGTTGTATAACAACTACAGCAAGGATTCGTGATGCACATGTTTTCTAAGTTCTTACTATGCAAAATTTCTGTAATTGTATTATTGCACCAGCACCCAGGTAGGCTCGACTCCCATAGCTGCAGTGGCTTGGCATCCGATGCTGCGGTTGTTGATGACTCTTTCAAAAGATGGTTCAGTGCAAGTTTGGAGGGCACGGGTGGTGATGAATCCAAATAGGCCACCCATGCGTGCCAACTTCTTTGAGCTTGCAGGTAAAAATGAACAGTACGGATTGTTATATACTTTCATTGCTAAAATCTTAGAGATGATAAGTTTTGCAAAGTGTTACATAGTTTGTGCGTCTCTCAACTGCAGGAGTAGAGACGATGGACGTGGCAAATATACTCACTCAATCTGGTGGGGAGGCAATCTATCCATTACCAAGGATTGTGGATCTTCTTGTTCATCCAAAGTTAAACTTGGCCACAGTACTATTTGCAGTAAGTAATTGGACAAATAGCCCAAGCACCACTTATAAAACTTGCTGTGAATTGATAGAGGGTTTTGCAATGTGAAAAGAAGAGAATGCTTTACGTAGAATAGCTTGTCCTTCTCCTGCCTAATTCTGGGAAATATTTTAGTGAATTGTGGCTGGAATAATTCCTTTATTATAACTCATTATTATATAAAGGAATGGTTTATATCAATATTTTCATGGTTATAACTTGGAAGTGTATCTGCCACTGTTTGAAGTTTAGCAGGCCACAAATTTGTTCATCCTATCAGCTTAGTCCCTTAATCAGATGTTTGGCAATCCTCTAGATTCCCATTGCGTGGGTCTCCAAACTTTTTGCTGTGTTTTGTATCTGTCAACATTTTACAGTTGTAGTGTACTTTACTTGTGTCTAACCTGTGTATACTTGCCGTAACTCACCAATCAGCTTAGCTATATTTAATCACAAATCAAGCTTTTCTAGTGTCACTTGTATCAGAACATCTATACCTTAGTTGCCCTTTCCGGAACGGTGTCCCAAAAAAAAACATACGTTTTTTTACAAAGGAATAAATGTATGTAAAAATTCACCTAATTAACTTAAAAACAGAAAATTAACTACATTAAACAGGTTTACTAATGAACAGACAATTAATTACAATAATCAGACTATTAACTAGGAGTGTTGAATGGAGTAAAACTAACAGAATTCATGTCAATAGGAACAACCTACGGTGCTCGGCTAAATTTTGCATTTAAAATACGATCTGACCCACTACCATACATTTATCAACAAAACCATGAAATTATTTTGAAACCAAGAAACATTCTTGATGAAACGTAACGGAACTGCAGGAGAATAACCATCATATAAACCGAGCAGGGTTTAGGGAAGAGCCATAGATGTAAGCAAAAAACATCCATAAAATAGTTATGCGTTCGCCGTACATCCGATACAAAAAGAAACACGTCATGTCTGATAACATAGTACTATGAAAATAAATCCTATGGTGAGACGTCATCTGAGGCTAAGACGGGACTCTCTATAATGTCTGGTGAGGGGGCCATGAGCCGCTCAGATCTGCCTCTGCCTCTACCTCTGCCTCTGCCTCTAGCTCTAGCAGACTGGCTCATGCCCTGGGTAGATTCAACACCTGACCCTCGAGGTCTGCCCCTACCCTTACCCCTACCCCTAGGTATCGGTGGGACGGTAGAGGTACTGGGGGCACATGCTCCTGGCTCCTGATCAAACCGCACATACAGATCGGCTAGGCTGGGCCTAGTGCTAGATCTGCCAGTACCCCTGGCGCGTACAATACATTGCAAGTGGACCTACCATCGAAAAATCCCTCCGTGCTCAACATGGTCTCCAGTAGGCAGTCCAATGTCTCGTCATCTGGCTCTGCCTGGGTCTCTGCATCTGGATGTGTGTGAAGTCAAAACCCACTGCTGCCTCCTCCTGCCCATGGTCTACATCCTCCGATGTGTGCGCATGCTGATCCTACACATCGAGGACTCAATGTCAGTACATCCACAAAGCCAACACATTCAGAGAACACATGAGCAAAAGAAGAACTTGATTTGTAATTACAACTTGAACCAAAGATTTTCATTACCTGAGTAGGCATAGTAGACTCTGTCAGGGGTGTGTCGTCGAGAGCATCATGGTCAGCTGCAACTGTGCTGCCAGGGGCCCTGGGGGCCTGTCCAGTAACTCGTCTGTGTCGGACCGCCTCGCCCTGGATATCCTCGTAAATCTAGGCCATGATATCCTCCTCCGGTCCCATCCTCAGGAAACATGATACAATGATCTGGGTTCACCTCCAAGATGGAAAGAGACCCCCCCCCCGATGCGACGAAGTAACCTGTTGTTGGTGTTGCAAAACACCAACCTCTGGCACTGCTCAACTGATAGCCTGTTGCGCTTTTTCGTGTGAACAAGTGCCCAGGTGCTCCAGATTCTCTCACATGCCGATGCGGAGCAATCCTAGAAACAATATGCACAATACAAGTGAGTAAGTACATTTTTTGAAAACACCACCTACGACTAAAGAGAAGACACCGATGAACATCAAGAAAAAAGTTAGGTAAATACCTGTGAGAGGACACGTAGCGCAAGCCTCATCAAAACCAGGGTGAGGTTTCCAAAAATACCCCACCATGTGACTGCACGAAGTCGGCTATCTCTCTCCTTCGCCAACTCCCTCGAGAACGCTCCCAACTGGCTCTTGTACCTGTTGTATTGAACCTCCAACTCATATAGCTGTCTCTGTCCCGTGTAGACCTGCGACACATATGAGTCCCAATCACCTGATAGCTCCTCGTCCTGTAGCTGGCTAGGTGACTGCCACAACGGGTGTAGTAGGTGAGCCACTGCGTGAATGGGTCGATTGAACTTATTCCATCGCCGTAGCCATATGGATTTGAGCTGCGCCATCCTACAAGCAAAAAACGTGCAAGCAATAAACCATAAAAGATCACCAACAGCCATGCGGTCATACAATGGAATGAAAATGCCTGAATATAATGTTGATTTGAAGTGACATACATACCTGGCCTATGGAAGAAGTTGCAAAGCCTCGCCGATGTGGTCCATGAACTCGTATAGCAGCCCCATGGTACTGCCCTCTCGATCCACCAGTCGAAGGACCGCATACATGGGTCTCAAAGCATTGACGAGCTGCTCCACATCACGCCAGAAGTCCGTAGCAACAAAGGCCACCCCATCTGGTGCCTGGCTCTGGTCCCAAGCAATAAAATCCATAGATGTGGCCATCCTGCCTAGTGGCTCTCGACACTTGAGCAAGCGCTCAAGCACCAATACATGGTATCCGAATCTGGTGGAAGCAGGCTTCCGCAGGTCCAATCTGTTGTGCATGCGAAACATGGCCAAGGCTCGACGCTTCCGTCTGACAAAGTTTACAACAGTCATGGCTCTAGGTGTGATAGCAGTGACCCAATCTAGACGCGAAATCTCCTTGAACATCAAGTCAATGGAGTGGGTTGCACAAGTCGTCTAGACAATGTGGGGGTAAGTAGCTGTCAAAATCCTCCCCTTCTCAAAGCAGTTGGATGCATTGTCTGTGACAACTTGCACCACATGAGCGGGGCCAACATGCTGTATGGCTCCGTCAATCTGCTCAAATATGTAGCGAGCGTCCTGGATGGCACACAAGAGTTGTCAATTGCCTTCTAGAACATGGTGCCCATGCAACTGGAAATCAAGATGTTGACGACTGACCTACTCAGAATGCTAGTCCATCCATCTGCCATGATAGAGCAACCAAAAACCTCCCAGCCTGACCTAAGTTGCTGCAACTGCGTATCAACGCGGTCGTGTGAAATTTCACACGTGTGGGAATGCCCTAAAGTGTGTGATTGATCTCCTAAGCAAGCTTATGCACTTGTCAATGGATGCTAGATTGAATTCCAAGATTTAGATAAAAAAACTAAGGCATAGAGGCAAAGATAGATGCATTTGTTGATAACCAAAGTACATACACTTAAGACAAAGTGATCCTTGAAAAAACTAAGTAAAATTAAGCTCCTCTCCTCGGGTAGAAAGAAAGAAAGCTTTATTAATGTCTTTTCCATGCCAAAAGGCATATAAGACTAATGAAGTACATGTCATGTATGTGGTAACCATGGGAGTGTATAAAAACGTCTCCAAACTGTAATAAAGAAAACATCTAGTGCAACCTAAAATAGACACGTATGTGAGAATGTGCATAATAACAATCATATGTGTCTCGGGTAAGATGTCAAGGCTGTGCTGCATCTGCTGTGCTGCTGCTGTAAAAAGATGTAATGCGAGCCACAGAATGGGAAAGCACTAGAGCCTGCCGGCGGCGTCTATGAGTACGAGCACGTGTATGTGTAGTAGTAGTAGTAGTACGCCCCTGCGTAGAATGTCTAGTAATCCTGGTGGTATCCTGATGGTGGGAGGTACACTGTCTCTGATCTCTATGAGCATGAGAGCGGCCAACATCCTCGTCCTCAGGTACTAAATCATGCGATCTCCGTCTAGTAAAGAACGAAGTAATCAATGGCTGTGAGGTAAAATGCTGGGGTGTCTCGTATAAATCTCTCCGTAGTCTGGACATCTCGTGTACCATTAGAGCGACACACCGTGGGTCCTTATAAGCTATGAGAGATCGTAGAGTGGTAGGCATCTCTAGGAACAGGCAATGATATCGTCCTCTAATCTCATAATATACAGGGCACTTAAATATAAAGTTCTCCTCAAACTCCACCTCAACTAGAGAGCAAAACTGGCAAATCCGCTCCTCTCTGGGAATACCGTGGAACCTCCCAGTCTCAATAGCTAGCTGATGAGAGGACACCTTGAGCTGCCCCAATGTGAATCTGAGGCAATGTGACAATCCCGAGTCCAAGTAGCACGGCATGACCGGGGTCCCTGATGCCTCTAGCTCCAAGAAATGAGTCCGGTAGAAAGCTGGCTTAACCCCTAACTGGTTACGCCAAGTCCGCTCTAGATATGTGCGATTAAGGAAGCGTCTGATATACTGATGTGTGCCGGAGGAGAGCTCTGTGATGGAGATGCCAAATGATACAAGTAGGAGGTGAGAGGCCTGAGAGAACCATGATAGCCTGTAGCCCTGATCATGAAGACGCTGTGAGGAGGATAGTGGAACCTGTATGTATCGCCTGTCTATCTCTAGTAACGCCTGTATCCTCTGTATATAGGTGATAAGCTGAAGAACTGCCTCGATCTGTATAGGTGGAACTGCAAACTCGGCCAGGAGAATCTCATGGGGAACAGAAGGCTTCGCTCGAATCAACCGAGCTAGCATGGTGGTCTGTAATCGTGAGAGACTGGCCCAGTGTGAAGAAGGGAGACCTACACACCATGTCTCTGCCGCATATAAAACCGTGGGGGTAACAATGGTATCGAAGAGGTGGCACTTACTGCGAGCATCCTGGATGGACTTGCGGAAACAAAATCGCTCTAGCTGAACAAGGGAGGCATGTCCTTTCCCTAGTCGAGTGGTAGCGGCCTGTCTCATGCTAAAAGTAGGACCTGAGAAAAGGACCCCCAAGTATGTGTAGGAAGGGACCACCTCTAGAATCTGTCCGCCCAAAGTAAGCTCCTGTCGCTGCATGAATGCCCTCGAAGTGTTGAAGACCATAACCTTGGTCTTCCCAATGTTCACCCTTAGGCCCCATCTGGTGCAAAACTCATGCAAGCAATCCAACTGTCGCTGTAGGCCCTCTCTGGTCGGTGAGACCAACACCACATCATCAGCATAAAGGAGGATAGCAATCAAGATGTCACCAAGCCTGCAGCCAGTACCACCATCCTGTGTAATGACTCTCTCCAACTCATCAATATACAAGCCAAAGAGGACTGGTGAGAGGGAACAACCCTGCTTCACCCCAATAGTGCTCCAAATGTGCTCAGATATGCCACTGCTATGCCGGAAACAACCAAGGACACGCTCATAAAGTGCCATCACAGCAAGAACAATGTCGGTGGAGAAGCCAAGGTCTCGGAGTCTCTGGATGAGCAATGAACGAGGAACAGAATCAAAGGCTTTCCTGAAGTCCACAAAACAACAGTAAACCCTCTCTCTCCTGTGCTTAGCCTCCTCAATCAAGGCTCGCAATGTGAAGTTGTGATCTGCCGTAGAATAATGTGCTCTGAAACCAGTCTGACCCATGGCATGTAGTCTCCTAGTCTCCGCCTCTGAACTCACAACAGACTGCAGTATAGTACCATATAATTTAGCCAGGACATGTCCAATCATGATGGTGCGGTAGTTACTCGGAATTATGGGGTCACCATTCTTATGGATGGGGTGGATAATGTTTTTGCACCAGGGAGACGGAAAGCCAGAGACAACTGCAGAGTTAAGAAGGGTGGCTATAATGGGGGCGAGTAAGTCAGAGGCATGGGAAAGGAGCTCAGATTCAAGGTCTTCGATATCTCTGGCTTTGTGGGACTTCAGCTTCTTAATGGCTGCAAGTACCATGTCAGATGTGAAAAAGGAGAATGCAGGTGGCCGCGGAGATATGGCGATAGGTGAGTCGGTAGGAACCGTGTACAGGCTAGTAGCATAATCAGTCCATATGCGGAGTTCTTCCAAGAGAGGTGGTGGAGAGCGAGGAATGAACTCGCGCTAGAAAGCGCCCGAGGAAGAGCTGAAAAGAAGGTCAATGAGATGTTTCCCTTCAGAATCATCATGGGAGCGTTTCTTATGGCGGAGAGCACGACGGTAGGAGCGTCGGGAAGATCGAAGCAGATGTGGGGCATGGATGCGTGAGTGGGTTACTGACTGATGGAGAGAGCGGCACTCAGTATCGTACCAAGGAGGGTGTAGTGTTTGAGGTGTGTGTCGGGTCTTTCTGGGGTGGGGTTTTGTGGG
This sequence comes from Diphasiastrum complanatum, assembly GCA_029204225.1. Taxonomy (NCBI): domain Eukaryota; kingdom Viridiplantae; phylum Streptophyta; class Lycopodiopsida; order Lycopodiales; family Lycopodiaceae; genus Diphasiastrum; species Diphasiastrum complanatum. Next base: position 89,074 of record MU831638.1, read on the forward strand.
GAGGGTTAATGATGCGGCCGTGTGGAGAGAGGTGGTGAGGAAATTTGTCTGGGTGTCGACTGGACTATCATGAGGAAAGGAGTGTAAAAGTGAAGCTAAGGACTGTCGGTATAGCGGCATGTAAGTGGGATCAAATGTGTACGTGGGTGCTCGGGTAAGCGTGGTAGTGTAGATGCATGAGTGGGTGGGAGGTGGCCAATATCGAAGGAGAGAAATGAATGATCAGAAAGGGTGGTGGGGAAGATGTGGAAGTCAGAAACTGTGGGTACAAAGGATGGTGACCCCATGAGATAGTCAACGACACTATGTCCTCCACTGTGAGGGTGGCATGTGTAATTGTCTGAATGTGGCCAGCAGGGTAAGCCATTATAAATGGCTAGCTCATGTGCCTCTCCAAACTGCAATAGGTGCTCACCATATGAAGTAGTAGGTCCAAAACTATCCGCGGAGGTCCTGGTGACTCCAAGCATATCACTGTCCAAGGCACGAACACGTAGCTGATCAATGGTGTCGAAGAACTCTATCTGTCGTGAAGATGTCCGGGCATTAAAATCCCCTGTGAGGAGAATATGCCCCCGCTCTGAAAATCTGATAATATCTGGTGAGAGGTCTTGATATGGAGATCCAATACCCTCAGCAAAAGACGAGGACTCTGGTGGAAAGTAACATGTTGCAATAAAAAGATCTCTATCCAAGCCAATATCCTGACCCACGATGCGAGTCCAGGTGTAGCGGGCCTGCTCGTCATGTCGGATGCAGTCAATACTCGAGTGAAGAGCCTCCCTGTACAAGCAGGCGACCCCACCTGAACCACGTCCACTAGCAGATCTAGTCTCTCGTCGGAATACTGAATCCCATCTATATCCAGGGAAAGAAGGAAGTCCTCGCTCTGGGCTCTCGTGTGTCTCCATGAAGAATAATATATCCCTGCCTGTAATGAAATCAACAAGGTCCCCTGCCGTAGAAGATGAGTGTATGCCAGCATAGTTCCACACTCCAATCCGAAGGTGGTGTGGATGGGGCCCCGGGGTGCTCCCACCCCCGGGCACCCCAAATCCCTAGCGCTGGGATCTGCTAGGTGCACTATCAAGAAAGCACACTCGTCCATCTCGGTAAATGACTCGTCTGCCAGACTCACGGGCTGCCTGAAAGGCCTTACGCTTTTCCTCTACCTGGATATATGTGAGGTCATCATCCATATAGATAGTGGTGCCACGAAGCTTAGCTCTGCACCGCAAAGCATCTCGGCGACTCTCTAGAGAAGTGAAACGGAGCATCTCTGGAGGTCCTCCAAGTTGTATCTAGCCCATCTGTCATATGTCCCAGGGTGGTCTCGAGAAATCTCGTGGCCTCGGCAATGGCATCCTGTGTGTCTGGTATCCCACGAACCCAGATGTTGTGGGCCTGTTGCTCCCTCGACCTCTCTTTCGAAATGGTGGCGGAGATGACGGAAGAGATGGGGGCGCTAGGTTTGGTGCCTTTCTGCAAGACTGCTGCCCATGAATCTTTATGCTACTCTATTTTTCTCTCAAGCTCCTTTATCTTGGTGGTGGTTGATTCCGATGCTGCAACCTGCTTATTGTTGATCACCTGCTCTAATGAAGCGACTTTGGACTGCAACACATTTTTTTCCTTGAGTAAGGAGACCACTATGCCTTTCAGTTGTGATAGTTCATGTTTCAAAAGCTGGAAATCGGCTTTCATTTGGTCAGCTTCCCAGGAAGAAAATAGTTCCGTTGATTTGGAGGGAGTGTATGGGATGGGTACCGCAGATGGGGGAGCTGTGGGCTCTTGAGGAATAGGGATAGGAAGAAGGCCTGTAGGGGTGGCCAGAGCAATAGGGTGGGAGATTGATGGAGATGAGGAAGATGCAGAAGAAGAAGAAGATGAAAGAGAGGGAGGAACCACAGAAGATAAAGAAGAGAGTGAGAGTGGGGAAGAAGAAGAAGAGGAAGAAGAGGGTGCCACACCATTTGTAGGCAACGATGGCACGGGGGAGTGCACAACTGTAGGCAACGAGGGGTCTGATCCAGCAGCAAGGGTGGTAAGGGCAGCGATGGGGGAGGTATTTTCAGCGATGGAGGAGGCCCTGTTTTCAGCGAGGGAGGGGGTGTTTCCAGCGAGGGAGATATTGTCTGCAAAGAGGGGGGGTAGAGAGAGAATAGAGCTAATTTAGATTCGGGTAGAGAGAGAATAGAAAACAAGCAAATCTCACAATACTCAATGTTTGACTCAAAACTCAACTTAAATTATGATTGGAAAGTGAAGTACATATAAAAACTCGTGGAGAACCCTCCTTGCATGCTATTGGACCCCTAATCCTATCCTTTTTAATGCTATTGGATGAGTGATGCATCCTTCTTGCATTTCTATTGGACCCTTCTTGAAGATTTCTCAATTTTTATTGGACCCCTTGACCAAAGCCAACACTTTGACTTCATCACTCATCAAATTACATTATCACAAGTGTCAAAACCCTATTCACATGCCTACCTAGCTCGAGATTACATCACAAATGACTTTTGCCTCAATAGTGGCATTACATGTGTATTTGACCAATTTGCCTACTATGCCAATTTTTTGGCCCTATCACAACTCTACACAAAGAAGCTTGACATAAAAACTTATGAAACCCCTAAAGCTATGATAAACTATTTTACACATGTGGGAACATGCTCCACACATGTGAAATGTACTCACAAACATAAAAACATGGAATTGCCAAGCTAGATTTTTGCCAATTTTTCACAGGTCGTATGTTGCCCTAAGGTGTGTGGTGCGAAGGGCCTCAGTGGTCGGGGGCCTAAAGACAGGGGTGCATGCAGCTACAGCAGCAACGACATCTCTGAATAGGTGGGTATATGCTATAGCAAATGGTAGGTTCAGGCCATAGAACATGTCTGCCAATGCCCTCTCAGCTACCTCATCATTGCCCCGTCGAAAGGACTAACGAATGGTGCTCTGAGGTAGGGTGGAGCGTGAGGTGGATTTGCCTCAAGGTGGACGAGGTACCCGGGGTGGTGCTCGGTCATCGACAAGAGGCTCTGCGTTTGACGAAAGTGGGACACTACCAGTAGATGAGGGCAGGGCTGGAGGTGGCCCTGATGTGCTAGGCCTGTCAGCTGCAGCAGATGTGGAAGGTCTATCAGGTGTAGCAGAAGTGGAAGGTCTCTCATGATGCCCCGATGTGGTGGGAGGTGTGGTGGATGTGATAGGAGGTGTCGTAGATGTGGATGGTCGGCTAATGGAAGCAAATGCAGCAGCACCTGCTTGCCTCATCCTCTCAAGAATGCTCGTGGGAGCGACTAGTAGCTCATGGCTAGAGGAGGGGCCCCGACTAATAACTGGTGCAATAGCAGGTGTGGGAGCTATAGGAACTGCAGTGCCTGACCGTCAGTAAGTCTCAATCATACGATGCCGCTTTGCCTCTGGAACCATGGGGCGTATGCCAACTGTGGCCCCCTCTGATGAACCGACAAGGTGAGCCTTGACTCTGGTGAGTGTGCTGGAGTAATCAGACTAGTAGAACGGACATTTCCAGCGCTTAGCACCAGTCCTCCCATACCTACCATCCTCATCCTGTAAAAGCTGCACCTCATCCCAATATGACAGCCTATGCATGATGAACCCTAAACCAGAAACTAAAAAAATCCCAAAAAAAAAAACCGCAAACTCTAAATTTCGACGACCACAAGCAAGTTGACCACTAAACTCGAAAACCAAAACACCAAACACCAAACGCCAAACACCAAACAACAAACACTGAACCCTGCAGATTTTCCGAAATCCTAAAAAATACACAAAAAAAACCCTAACTCTAGCTTACGTAGTGGGATTCCCATAAAACTACAAGAACTTGAGAAAAGAAACAACGAACTGGTTCAGACACTTGTATACATACTAAGTGAAACTAAACGCACAAACAAGTATCCTAATCTGATGCCTACAGCGCATTCTATGCCCCATCAAATTAGAAAACTTAAGAAAAAAAGATGTTGAAAAAAGTTACGAAATGGGATCTGAAAAACAAAACTAATATCACCACACAATCCTGCAACTGATCAAACTGACATACCCAAACAATGATGATAGAAAAAGCATAGAACATTCACCACTCAGCTCATCCCGAAAATGACTGTAGGCGCACTTTCCCTGCTCACTAACTTCTGAAATGGCTAATGTGCGGGCCAGCAGGGGTTTTTACCTTTTTTTTTAATTAAAAAATAATTTGTTCCGACCAGGAACGTTCCGGAACTCCAGGAACGTTCCGAGAACGGGCTTCTAAGATCTATACATATAAGAAAATTTGTACTTCAGATCAACTTAACCTTATGATACTTGAACAAAATCAAGAAATTTTCTTGCAATGTTTTTTTTTGTGCTTCAGGCCTTGGACATCTGTCTTGCACAATTTTTCTTGTAATTGCTTTATGTTGCAACTAACTTGTAGAGCTTGACATGTTGGTTGTTTAACAACAAAGTTTTATTAAGAGCTTAGAATTTTCTCTTCTGAATGGGGTCGAGTTTTTTAAAATACCAAGTGGCGCAACATCTTTTAGGAAAATATATGTTATTTGTAAGTAAAATGTTTTTAGATTGCTTAGAAGTTTCATGTAGTTTTGCTTCTTACCATTTCATAATCTTGGGAGGACTTGGCTATCCAAACCTTGTAATTTTGTATGCTCAATTACACCAGTGTTCTGATTAATATCTTTAATGTTGGTTGCACGTGATGGCTAGAGTGTTGCTAGTGGTGATGACACAAAGACAAGGGCTTCATCAGTATCTCGCGAAGTAAGGAAACAATTGTTTTCTGTCTTGCAAAGTGCCAGAGGGACTCCAGGCATGCCATTTTCTCACTCTTGGAACTTTTATAGTTGGATGGAAGAAAGCTTCCTCAAAGTACAGATATAACTTTCTAATGAAATCGTTATCTTCATGCAACAATAACTCATTATGTTCTTTAAACGCTGATGCTCTTTCCCTTCCTGATAAGTTCATTCCAAAGTTTTGGTAGGAGTGGGATTTGCTGTTTAGTATAATAGAAACCAAGTATGCATATGAGGGGGTCCCATTCAATATATGCTGCCAGTGCCAATATAGTTCTTACGGTTTTCATCTTTCAACAACTGGGGCAGATGTCTCATCATATTCTATTCCTTCCTCTTGTGCATATCCTTTTGCAAAATTTTTTGCCTTGTGTTTATTGATTGAGCTATCAACATTGAACTTTGTCATCTACATCCTTTTACAACCAATTGACATTTCAACCATTTACTAGGTCCCTTGTTCTATTCTTCAAAATGGAGTCATACACCTCTTTCATTGCCTTTTGTCAAATCTCTTCTTTTGCTGCTACTTCATATGAATGCGGCTCAAGTTTTTGCATTGTTGTAGACAAGGTGCATAATCTGTAAAATGCCTCTTTGGTTGCTATCTTTATCATGACAATTGACATCTTCCTTGCTTGCTTAATTCAGATTCCTCTATTATTCGACCCGCTTTGATTGTTTCATTGTACCATCTTGTTAGCTCCTTTGTGGGTGGTGAAGGTGGTGATTACCTGTTTATGGAGAGTGGGACAGTATCTAAGAAACATGGTATGGTTGTTGGTTTGCCCACATCAAAATTGTGTGAACCATTAACAATGGAAAGGCACCATAGACCACGACTCCCTAAAAGGTGGGTCTTGAAGTACTAAAGGATTACTTCAGCCTATGGGCCTACAAAGAATGTCCATAAATGCGACTCACAATTTTATAACTTTTGTTGATGACCTTTCAAGAAAGCGGCCATCAAGAGAATGAAGACACAGTATTTCAGAGACATAGAGGACCTTGAGTTAGAATTGCTAATCCATGCTGTAGATATACTCTCACCTATCCTAGCCATTTACTCAATCTAGTTGTTGTCCCGTTGTCCTTCACCCTGATGTACTAATATCATCCACCCCATTCACAAAAATGTTGACCCCATGAACCTTGGTAACTGTCGCACTATCATGATTGGGCACGCTATCTCAAATTTATATGGCCCCATTTTTTAGTCAGTGGTAAGTTCAGAAGTTGAAACTAGGAGGCTACATGCTTTGGGCTAGGTAGGTTCTCAAGCTCACTATTTTACTACAAACCTTGTCTTCACTGAACCTTCCATCAGGCACCCGTGACTACATGAGATGTTTCTACAGAGCATACCTTGGTCGAGCATGGTAGGGCGAGTTAGGGGTCAAATCTGACGGACTCATTCTTGGAGTTGGATACAATAGGGTTCCCCACTTCTACCACGCTATTTGGACTCAAGATTATCACACGATGTGAGATTCATATTGGCATAGCTCCGTGTCTCATCACAAGGGTTAGCATGGCATGAATTTGCCATGATACCTTGCTATGTGTCCTTGCCTAAACCTATTGCTAAGCTCTTACTTACTGCGACAAAGCTAATATATGAACTTTTCATGCTTAAACTAACATAGATTGATACCCTGTCGATTTTGATATTCCACCTATATAGATAGATGCAGCTTTCCAGCTTATTGTGTATATTCAGAGAGTTCAGGCACTTCCAGGTGCAGATGGGAGATATACACAGATAACACACTTGCTTCTTCACATTATCTTCATGATCTGGGATATAGGTTCTCATGGTTCTCTCAGGCATACAACTTCCTCCTTGAGTCATTTGGTATCTCTATTACAGAGCTTCCCTCGAGTACCGATCAATATATCAAACGCTTCCTATATCGGGCATATCTCGATCGTACTTGGAGGCAACAACTTGGGGTTAAGCCCGACTATTACCAGACTCATTTTATTGAACTAGACATAGCAGGGTTCCCAATTTTACCACACTATTTGGACTCTGGATTGTCGCACAGCCTCATATTTACATTGGGACAGCTTCGCGTATATCACATCAGCTGGCTATTGAGGCTGGGAGGTTCCATGGTATTCCGAGAGGAGCGGATTTGCCAGTTATGCTCCTTGGTGGAGGTGGAGTCTGAGGAGCACTTTATCTTTAGGTGCCCTGTATACTATGAGATCAGAGGGAGATACCATTGTCTGTTTCGCGACATGCTACGTTGTTTTCTTTCGAGACGTTTTCATATGCTACCACTGGTACCACACACTTGACATGCATGTTACTAGTCTTATATGCCTTTTGGCATGGAAAAGACATTACTAAAGCTCTCTCTCTCTCTCTCTCATGCCGCCCAAACGTCCATCTCTCCCACATGTCACTGTTGCTGCCAGGCAGGCGCTGCTTGCGGACTTGGCAGTGCTGCTTGCTGATGTGGCAACGCTACTGGCTGATGTGGCAGTGCCGCCTGCCACGTAGGCACATCGCTGTCCATGCAGGCATCGCTGCTGCCTGCCATGCAGGCAACAATGCCTGCTGGTGATGCAGAGGCCTCCCTTGGTGCTACTGAGGCCTCCTCTACTGGTGATGACCACCCTCCTTCCTCTCTAGATTTGGATTAGATTGGATTGCAGTTTGATGACTATGGATCGAGACCTTGTTATGGCCATTTGCTATTTCCCACCAGATACATCAGTTTTCACATCAGATGAGGAGTCACCTTTCATGGATATCTCTTCAAACATTATTAGATATGAGGAGTGGGGGTATATTCTTTTAGCTGGAGACTTCAATGCCAGGATTGGATCTAGAAAGATGGAGTTTCATAGAGCAGAGGATGATCCACAACGAATACATGCCCTAGACTAGGATGATCTAGGCCTTAGGCTACGATCGGCAGATGTAGGGGGTCCAGTCACAGCATATGGGGAATAGATGCTTCAGCTGGGTGAAGCTAATGGTTTGGCCATTTATAATGGTCTACCACAGTGGCCAGGTTCTGGTGACTATACTTGTTTCCCACATAGTGGAGGGCATAGTGCTGTTGACTATTTCATGTGACCACCGTCTCTCCTTCCCTCCATTTCATCCTTCTCGGTCCACCGCACCACCCTCTCTGATCACTCATACCTTGCGCTCTCTTTCCCATGGTTGTTTTAGGAAGACATTTGCAAGTTGGCCATGATAATGAATCTAGCCTGGCACCATAGTTACCCTCAGTCGCATTTGTCCTAACCCCTAAATCAACATATGGGTTGGTCAAAACCCTATAGAAACCCTTAAAAAGATCAATCACATTCCAATTTTTGGAAACTTAAATGCCATGTCATATTGGCCTTTGATTTAAGCGGATGTCTTCTATGTTGGATTAGATATGGCATTGTTTTCTATGGAGGTTCTGAACCTTTTCACAATGCAGTGGCCAATTTTCTTCAAATGTTCTGAAATTAAATAGTGACTTTTGTTAAATCTGGTGTATCAGATCATTTTTGAATTACGTGGTATGGGGTTGTTCAGAAGTGTTATTTCTGATGTACTCTTCGTATGTGCATAGCTTTTTAAACAGCAGCATATTGTTGGGACATCAAAGTTGCAATTAGCTTGATTCAATCAAGAAAAATTTATCATTTTGTTTGAAATGCAAAAGCTTTTCTTTGATCTTAGTCAGTCTGTAGAATGATTTGCTCCTGTGTTATTATCTAGGGTCAGTGCTTAAAGAAAAGCTAGCAGTATTGGGCTCTGCGGGTGTTTTGCCAGATCACCAGCTTCAGTTGCAGCAGGCTCGAGGACAATCTGGGTAAAGTCTTCCAGTTTAATTCACGTTTCATTGATTCTACTTACTGTGGACCATGCTTTCTTGTCATTGGCATTATAGCTGAACGTTTGAAATAGTCATTTGTTAATGTATCTACATTTTGTTAAGATTTTGTTCTACATTATACTAAAGGAAACCTTGATGCAGACCATTTCTGTGTTGCCAAGCACACTCTGCTGTTCCTATATGTATCTAATATGTTGTTTCAGATATTCATCACCTGGTGAATTTTTAGATAAGATTTTGTACTACATTATACTAAAGGAAACCTTGATGCAGACCATTTGTGTGTTGCCAAGCGCACTCTGCTGTTCCTATATATATCTAATATGTTGTTTCAGATATTCATCACCTGGTGATTTTTTACATAAGAAGAGTTAATTCTACTTAATTCATTTGTTTTTCTGGGTTCTTATTTGATATGTCTCCCCTCTTTGAAAATGCTCTTAAAATTAGGTGTCAGCCATCTCCCCACGCTCGATCGGACGGAGCTCTTTCTATTTACTTTTTTCCAAAACTCCCTTCCCACCCCTTCTTTCTTTTCAAACTTCCTTTCCTGGGCACTGCAAGCAACCCCTCCATTCTCAGTATCCCTATCTATGAGCCCTTTTTTTTCTAATGGCATGCTTACGAACCCCTCTTTCTGGCAACAACCTCTCCCTTATGACACCCTTTTTCCAAGATCCTGGGCATGCCTCCCACCCTCCATTCCTACGCGTATCAGGCCTTTCCCTTCCAGGAAACACACACTTAGCCTGTTAGGTATTAATGTTTATTTGTACCCCCTAGTGTTTGATTGGCCATGCCTGCATGCTATTATAGGGGCCATTACTATTTATGTAAATCGTTTTTTTTGGTCATGCATGTAGGTGGGCGCACTACTACTAGAATAGAACTTGGTTATACCACTTAGAAATACATCTTTGGTCTTTAATCAAAATAGGTAGTAATAATAGCAATTAGCTTTTTGTCTTTGGCTATCTGCTTTATGTTTTTAGCTTTTCACATAGACTAGAGAAATTATTTAAGTAGGCTGGCGCCCCACCAAAATTTATTCCATTGTTTAGAGCTTTGCTCATTCTTCCTTAATCTAAGTTCTCTTAATCTCATATGCTGATCTTGACGTGTGTGAGTGCTAGTATGACTAGATAACTCCTATCTAGAATTTGTATGACAAATTCTGACATGGTTTCAGAGCCGGCTTTTTGAGAGAGAGTTTGCATTTGCTACAACATATGGAAGTTCAAGATGCAAAATATTCTTTAGGATAGAGAACATTGGGAGATCGTCACAGGTGTCGAGATGCCTCCTACCACTGATAGGGTGTTGTGGGATTGTCAGAGACGAAGAAGAAAAGCTCATCATATCATCAACATGTCAGTTAGAGATATGATCGTACCTCACATCAGCGATGCTGTTGGACCCAAGGAGGCTTGGGATATACTAAAGAATTTGTACAAGACTGTCAACCAGTCACGAATCTTGTTCTTGACTAATAAGCTACACACAGAAGATGGGTACATGTGAATTTGTAACGGACTACTTTACTTGGGTGAAAGATCTGAGAGGGCAACTTATTGCCGTTGGAGAAAGTGTTCCGGATTCAGTGTTGGTATCCATTATGCTTAATAGTCTACCTTTGGCTTATCAAGATGCATCCAATGCAAAATTAAGTGCCTTAGATCTTGAAAACTATGAATTGTTTTCAACATCGACATCTTCTGGTGGCCTCTCGAAGGAAGAGGAGTGTTGGTTTATTGATTCAGGAGCTTCGAAACATATGACACCTAGGCGAGAGTGGTTGTCTAGTTTTCAAACACTAGATGATGGATCAAATGTGAAGTTGGGAGACAACTACACATATGATATAAAGGGAGTTGGAAAGTACAGGTTCAACTACCTTTAGGGAAGATTGGAGACATAAAGGACGCATCAAGAAGAACTTACTCTCAGTATCAGCTATTGCGAAGCAACACATGGTGGTGCAATTTGATGAAGAGTGGTGTCTCATCAAGAGGAAGGATAATGAAGTAGTAGCTGAGGATGGTTGTACAGACTTCAAGCTCAGGTGGTGGGTCGTATGCAAGTATTGCGGATATTGGATTAGTGAGTTAGTTATGGTACAAAAGGTTTGGACATCGAATCAAAAAAGTCTACAAGTCTTGAGGAAATACAACATGATTACATGTTTACCTCAAGTTGTTTTTGATCACAAGGTTTGTGAAGGCTGTGTCTTAGGGGAGCATCATATGAAAAAATTTACGTCTATACATTCAGGGCGAGAAATGTTCTAGAACTTGTTCATATAGATTTGTGTGGTCCAGTGAGAACTCAGTCTTACGGGAGAGGAAGTTACTTCATGGTGTTTGTGGATGACTATTCTAGGAAGACGTGGATCTATTTTCTCAAGAATAAGGGCGAAGCATTCAAGTATTTCACATGGTTTAAGACACAGGTGGAGAAAGAAACATATAGATAGGTTAAGATACACTTCGCTCGGACAAAAGGGAAGAGTATCTTTTCACATAATTTCAGGTGTTTTGCAAGGATCATGGTATAAAGAGACAATTTGCAAGCATGGACACACCTCAACAAAATGGAGTTGTGGAAAGGAAAAACCGGTCTATTGTGGAAACTGCGAGGAGTATGCTCAAAAGTAAGAATCTTCCAAATATATTCTGGGGTGAAGTAGTTAAGATGGTGATTTATCTTTTCAATCGATGTCCTACAAAGGTTGTAGAGAATCGGACTCCAGAGAAAGCTTACACGGGTCGGAAACCAGATGTCAGTCATTTGAGAGTGTTTGGAAGAGGAGATGGTAGAGGAAGACAATCAATGGTCATGGTGTCGCTGCAGTTGTAGAAGTAGCTATCAACAAGCATATTGAAGGAAGGTCAACTTCAGAAGTTCCAAGATTGGATAAGGTTTTGTCGAGATTGGAATCGACAAAGGTGCAAACTCTTAAGAGGGAGTTGCATGAGAAGTATAGACGATAAGTCTATATATGTAAATCAGTATTCAAGAGGATGCTTCATTGATTCACAATTTCTTATCATGGTGGCAAATGATAAGCTCATTGTTACAAGTGACATGTGTGACAACCTGTGTGGTCATCATTCTACGTTGTATTCTAAAACCAACCAAACATGCATCATCACAAGCAGGAAAAACCAGATACCCATTTAGAACCAATTGCCTTCTTCCCATGAGGAAGATCAACAAGAACCCAAATCTGGTTCTTCGTGAGTGAGTCATACTCATCTTGAATCACATCCTCCCAACTTTTTACTCCCTTGGCCTGCTCATAAAAATCAGGTTCTTCCGCAACGTCTCCATGAAATGTAAGAGCAAAATCGGAAAAATCAGCGTAGTCCACTGATTTTGTAGAGGCACGTGGCTTTCCATCATAAAATGAACTTACTTTGCTGTCCCGCAAAGTCGACAACAGCCACTGTGGGACTGTTTTGGGCTGTCCAACAGCCATGTCTCTTCTTGCAATTTGCTGTCCAAGATCTTCCGAGATTGTACTTGGCTGTCCAAGATCTTCCGAGACTGCACTTGGCTGTCCAAGATCTTCCAAAACTGGTCCTTGCTGTCCAACAGTTCTTACAAGCTGATTTTGAGCAACAATGGGCGGTTCTTGATGAACATTAGGCTCTAAACTTGATGAGGTGTTGGGTAGTTCAAAACTGGTTGATTGCTGCCCCTTATCTCCAGAAATAGAAGATGGTACCAAATCTGGAAAAACTTCAACATTCACACTATGTGGGCTGTCCCCCTTCAAGATATGAGTTGGGGCCATATCTAATGAATTCTTTTCATCAAAATGCACATCACGACTAACAATAATCTTGTTAGTGCTCAAATTGAATAGCCTATAGCCTTTACTTTCACTACTATAGCTAACAAAAATGCATTTAACTCCTTTATCCTCAAGCTTTGTACGAAGTTTATCCGGAACGAAAGCATAAGCCGTACAACCAAAAATGCGAAAGTGAGAGATTTAAGCTTCTTCCCATACCAAACTTCATAAGGAGTTAATACTTTCGATGCTTTAGTAGGGCAACGATTGCTTATGTATGCTGCCGTTATAACCGCTTCAGCCCAAAACTTGTGAGGCAGCCCCTTTGCTTTGAGCATGCAACGGGCCATCTCCATAAGTGTGCGATTCTTTCGCTTGGCAACACCATTTTGTTGAGGCGTATAGGGAGTTGTCATTTGATGTAGAATTCCCTTCTCTTGAAGAAATGCACCGAACGTACTCTTGATGTATGCCCCTCCCCCCCATCGGTGCATAGGGTCTTCAAAGAATGCCCAAACCGATTTTCCAAATCTTTGAAATGTTGAAAAACTTCCGATTTAGCCTTCATAGGATAGATCCATGTAAAACGGGAAAAGTCATCAATAATAGTCACAAAATAGATGCACTTTCCAATGGATTTGGTCCTCATTGGACCACAAACATCACTATGAACCATATCAAATTTATCAAGAACCCTTATAGTTCCATCAGTTGGAAAAGGTTTCCTTTGAAAATTTCCAAGTATGCACCCCTCGCATACATGCCCTTCCGGCTGCTCAATAGTAGGAATATCTTCTACCTTAATGTACTTTTCTTCACCATTAGGTAGAATGATGGCTACAATTCCAATTCCATGAACAGAATAAGATGCATTATTTGCACATTGTACGTTGCTTCTATTTTGCACTTTCACTAAATTAGTGAATGCTTCTTTGCGAGAGGTCATATGACGAGTAGCACCACTTTCAATCACCCATTCAATGGAATCTCAAGATCCCATCAAAAAACACTCTAAAAGAGCACTTTTTTCATGATTTTTGGAGATCCCATGGGAGATAGCTCTTGAAACTTGGACAGTCACTAGATCGGACCTAGATGCATCCATGAAAATCTCTGCGAGAGTTACTGATGGAAAAAACATCATTTTTTAGTGTATGCGAGGGTTCCAAGAAGCAGAATCTTCAGAACCTTTGCAGAGCATCAAGATCATCAAACGAACCTTCACAAGGGGCATAAATGGAATCAGAGTAGTGAAATTAGCCTGTCTACATGGTCTGATCTTGAAAATCCAACCACATGAGCAAGTTGTGCGAGCATTCACTCCTTGAGAGGATTGAACTTTCGCAGACTGTCTGAACCCTCGCAGAACCTTTGCAGGGCAGATCTTCTGAACTCTCGCAGACTTCTCTGAGGTCTTAAGATATTGTGAAGAAGGTCCCTACCAGAATTTGGGTGAAATTGAGCAAGGGAAAGTGGATTTCACCAAATATGACTCTAATTTCCGCTATATAAGGGCTGAATTCGAGTCATTTGTCACCTTTCCTAGCGAAGCTTTGCTCAAATTTCCACCGAATTTTCCAAGTCCTCCGAATGCGACCAAACTTCATACAAGCAATCATCTGCATACTCTGAACCCAGATCTGCACTTTGAACTGTTGTTCCTACCATCCAACACTTGTTATTCACTGTTTTTTTTTTTTCGGTTCCACCACTTTTTACCTTTTTCCACTGTTTTTTCTACTTTTTTCTCACTTTAACTATCACTGCTAACATGGCTTCCTCATCTTCTGACGACTCTGGCACCAAGCAGGTGATCTAGCAAGAAATACCATCAGCCATCCAGATTTGGCCCTTGCCTTCTGAAGCCCTGATTAAACCATGGCTCCAGATTGCTGGCTCACTTCTTGAAACAATGGGTTTGTACCCAACGCTTTTTAACTCTGATATTAACATGGGCCTCGCCCTTCACGCTTACGCCACCTGGGACGTGAAAAAGTCGCGTTTCCATTTTCTGTACCAGGGTACCACGTACAAGGTACGGATTAATGCGGACTCGATGGTCATTGTCGGCATTATGTCCGGTGACCGCCAGCCCATCTCTCATTGTCAGGCAAAAGCCCTAATCAAACCTTTCGTCGCCCAGACTGCACCAGAGATTCCTATCCAAACTAACAACAGTTACCTGATGGAGGTTATCACGGAACCACTCATACAGGCGGCTGCGCATCTGTTGAACAACTTTCTGGTTGTTTCAACATTTCGCAAGGACAGAATCTAGTCCACGCTGCTGAGTCAGATAGTGGAGTCCTTCATGGGATTCCCTGGCCCCACGGTTGTGCCATACGACTGGCATGCCTTCCTCATCCATGAACTAACAATCTCCATCAAACCCAACACACGTGAGCGAATCGCAGTAGGCCCCCTACTGTGTAACTTTGCCTGTGCACTTCTCGGGGCGAAAGTGTGCGGTTTCCGCCGTTTCCAGCCTTCTATCATCCATCGTACCACATACTAACCTCTATCCTCCATCTACCGCTTCCACATCTGCCCAACCTGTAGTTATTGACACGACGGCCAGCAAAAGAATGCGTGGCGCAGTCTCGTCCTTCTCATCTCCACCTACCATCAAACGTCGCACCACCACCACCACACCAATAACAACTTTCGCATCTACCACGGCCACTTCCTCTTCTATACAGCCCCCTCTTCCTGTTTCTGTTGCCGCTCCTCTTCTTTCTATTCCACCCACAACGACTGCTTCTGTTTCCATTCCCGTCTCCTCTGTTGCTACTACTTCTACCTCTGTGAGAGAGTTAACTTGCAATTAACCAGATTATATCTGACTAACATATTGTAGATGTACCTCTGTTGAGTAATGTATATCAACTTTTGTTTCCTGTCTCGTGAGCGAGACAATTTTGTAAGAGGATCAGCAGATCCAGAAGTTCACTAGTAAGCGAGACATTATTCGAGAGAGAATTGTATTTCTCTCACGAAAATGCACTACTATTCGTGTATCTGATTCACTTGCTTGTTCAATTTCGCACATTGGTCAGCAACTTGCAAAACAGAACCTGAATTCCTCATTGATGTAGAAGTACTAGTAGAAGCAATATTAGACACAAAAGCATAG
Source organism: Diphasiastrum complanatum (assembly GCA_029204225.1). Classification (NCBI taxonomy): domain Eukaryota; kingdom Viridiplantae; phylum Streptophyta; class Lycopodiopsida; order Lycopodiales; family Lycopodiaceae; genus Diphasiastrum; species Diphasiastrum complanatum. The sequence goes on from MU831638.1 coordinate 104,683, forward strand.
TCTTGGTAGAAGACATCACCACTAGCTTCAAGCTCTTGCTCCAAAGTAGCAAGTGAAGCACTAGTATCAATTCCTTTACTCTCCTGTTTCGCAAGCTTCTTCTTACAATCCTTGATGACGTGCCCGTACTTCTTGCAATAGTGGCACTTCCCTTTCTTCTTTTGAGTGTTGACATTTTGATCTCCAATGGGCTTTTGCTCATCCTTGGAAGGAGGCTTTCCCTTTCCTTTTGACTTGCCTTTGCCCTTGCCTTTGAAAGCTTGATCTTGTTGAGTGTCACCCACAAAATTTTGCCTCGCTCTCTTGAAGAAGCAGCCCAACAGTTCATCAAAGGAGAGTTGTTGTCCCCTAAGGGAGATACTCAAAGATGAAACAAATGGAAGATAAGAGGAAGGTAATGAGTTGAGAGTAATGGAAACAAATTGAGCTTCCTCAATTATCTCATCAATATTGAGAAACTCCTCACGAAGATCCTTGATCTTCGTCAAGTGATTGGTCACTTGATCCCCTTCTTGCATCTTCAACAAAGAAAGTTAATTTCTGAGATGCACTACTCTTGTTGGATTTTTGAATCTATACATAGTATAAAGTGTATCCCATGCACTTTTAGATGTCTTACAAGACCTAATATGAGGTAAGATAGATCTTTTCACAGCAAGAGCAACCATAGAATGTGCTTGTGCATCCCTTCTATCCCACTTCTTTTGTTCTTATGAAGATGGAGAAGATGATGTTGATGATGATGATCCACGAGGTGTAGGAGGTGCCAAAGGCGGAGGCCTTTCCTCATCACCATTGACCAAATCCCACAGCCCTTTCGCTATGAGAAGATTCTTCATCATGTAACTCCACAAGGAGTAGTTTGTGCCATCCAACCGATCTTCACTAAACAAAGAACCGATAGCTTCCGATTCTTTAGCCATTACCTCCAACAGAATTTCAGCTTGTAGTAGATAGGAAAGAGAGCCTTTCCACAACCAAATCTACTCAAAATTTGCAGCAAACAAAGAGCTGAAAGTAGGAGCACCAGATGTCTTCCAATCTGCAACCAAAGTGCCCAAAGGATAATGGAAAGATGGCCGTCTTTCTGCACAAAAAAACAAGCTTCTTGAAAATCAGGTTAGCTTCGAATGAAGCCTACACCGAAACCCAATTAGGAAGCCAAATAGTGTGATCAACACGCACTTCAATAGGGCTGTTGAAAGCACCATACTGCTTGCTGAAAATCTGCATTTTTCCAAATGGATAAACTTTAGCATAGTCATTTATTTCTAACATGAGCAACGTTACTCTGTACATGAAAAAGAGCTACTTGCTGTTATCCATGCTCTTAAGAAGTGGTGCCATTATTTGTATCGTGTTCCCTTTGATATGACTACCAATCATCAGTCTCTTCGTTATCTTTCTCAGCGTGATCTTAGTGATTGTCAGTATCGTTGGTTACAATTTTTGCAGTCTTTTCATTTTGATATTTTGTATCGTCCAGGCAAGGCAAGCACGACAGCTGATGCTTTATCTCGTCTTCCTACATTATTACATAGTATTGTTGCTTCAGTTCCTTCTTGGTTTGATGATTTACCGGCCGCATATTTGTCTTGTTCTGACTTTTTTGATGTTTATCGTTCTTGTCCTCTTTTGTCCTCTCGGAAGTTCCAGGTTTATACTGTTGTTGATGGTTGTTTATACCACTATGGTGCTTTATGTATTCCCAATTCTCTTTCCATTCGTCCTCAGTTGTTGTCTGATGCTCATGCTTCCCCTATTGGTGGCCATTTTGGTTTTCAGAAGTCTTATGCACGTCTTAAGGACAATTTCTATTGGCCATCCATGAAGTTTGAGCTAGCCCATCTTATTCGTGATTGTCCTTTTTGTGCCTGTAATAAATATTCCTGTGCTAAGTCCGCTGGTTTGCTCCAGAGGTGGCCCATTCCTCATCGCCAGTGGACAGATATTTCTGTGGACTTTATCCTTGGTCTTCCTCGTACCCGCCGTGGTCATGACTCTTGTATGGTGGTGGTAGATCGGTTCTCGAAACATGCACACTTTATACCGGTCCTCAGTACTATTACAGCTGAGCAATGCGCAAGTCTTTTTCTATCAGAGATTTTTCGCCTGCATGGTATGCCACATACTATCCTATCTGATCGAGATAGTAAGTTTACATCTACATTCTGGACAGAGCTTATGCGTATTTTGGATGTACAGCTCCTGATGGGTACTGCTTATGATTCTACTGCTGATAGGCAGACTGAGGTCCTTAATCGGATCCTTGAGGATTATCTTCGACATTCTGTTTCTCCTTCAGGGCAGGATTGGGATCAACATTTATGTTTGGCAGAGTATAGCTATAATAGCTCTATTAGTAGCAGCACTGGAGTTTCACCTTTCTTATTCGCTCATGGATATGCTCCACTTTTGCCAGGGGTGCCTCTTCCTCCTGATGATACACCAGTTACCATTGCCTCTTTTTTATCTGGTGCTCGCGAGCTTATTGCTAGGGCTACTACTCACTTACAGCATGTTCAGCAGCGCTATCAAACTTCTGTTGATCGTCATCGCCGTCATGTTGAATTTCAAGTTGGTGATATGGTTTACCTCCGGTTACGCTTTGCACGTCATTACTTTGTTCCGGGTCACGCGTCTACTGAGAAGCTTGCACCACGCTATTATGGGCCTTACTGTATCTTGGGTCGCCTCAGCCCTGTTACATACCAGTTACAGTTGCCTGATTCTACACGAGCTTGTGATATTTCATGTTAGCCTTTTATGAGTTGCCATTGAGGATGATGCTCCTCGTGATCTCACATTTCCTACAGAGCCAGAGCTGTTCCCTTTTTTGCCAGTTGCCATCTGTTAGGTTCGCCTTCAGCATAGTCGACGTCGCAGGCAGGTTCAGTTTATGGTACAGTGGGATGGTCTTGAGGAGGCCACTTGGGAGCCTATTGATGTCTTTTATCATACACCATTATTAGTAGATCAGGCTGGAGCCCTCATGGCTTTAGTTCTTTCCTCTACTACAGATGTCATTGTAGATGTTCCCTCTACTTCATGATTCGGCTAGCTATGACTATTTTTTTTTTTTGTTTTGTTGTAGTATTTGCTTAGTACTTGCTTTACACAGTTATGATACTTTTGAGGTATTTGTTGTGACGACTTATGTCCTCTCCATCAGTATTTCCATTAGTTCGTGATTTTTCAGTATTTAGCATGCTTACATTATTGTTTTGGATAGTCATTATGCTTGCTAGCTGGTGGAGGGCTTTGTTTTTCTACAGGGGAGAGTTATGGACTTGCTCATTACATTCAGCGCGTCCATTCTTTTATTCGTTATTATGCATAAGCAGGCCTAAGGGTCCTTTTTATTCGTATATTGGCCTTGGGCCCTATTTGGTCATATTTCTAGGACTTGGTCACGTTGATTTGGAGTGGGGGTTCTCCTATTGGGAAGGCGCACTATTTTCCCTCCAAATCCTATTCCTTCCCTTTTTTGAATCCTCTATTTGATTCAGGGAGAGGGTATATGTTAGAGTCCAGTTACGACTCTATCATGACTTTGGCACGGCCGGTCACGAGAGGGCCTGAGGCCAAGTATTGGCAAGGGCCAGTGACCGAGGAGGACATCAGTCCCAAGTTGGCACCGGTGCGTCACGAGCAGTGACCCGGTGTGGCCGCCTGACAAGTTGTCAGAGATGCGGTGTGTCTTGACCGTCGGGACCCTAGCCGTCAGTGACGAGATGCTAGTCGGCAAGTAGTCGGGGTGACCAAGAGGGTCACAGGTCTTTGGCGGGGCACGGGGGTGGTACCCTATGAGTCACTCAATATTCATAGGTCACAGGGGCTAGGCATGCCAAGTGGACTGATCACCCACAGGTGGATGCCATGTGCCAGTTGACGGGAATAGCAGGTAGAAGGACTCAAGGAGGAGGTGCCTATGGTTGGGAGGTTGATTCTACACACCGGCTTCTAGGATTCACGAGCTTGGAGAGACTGGCTTGTGACAATTGGTATCAGAGCCTCGTTCTAGAGAGAGAAAACGTCGTTCTAGAGAGAGAAAGTGTAGAATTGTCAGATTTTGCTTGTTTTTGAAGGAATTTGGAGGGAGAAAACGTGGGAGACAGATTGGAGAAGAAAGGTGGGCCTCCAGCGTTGCTGTTCCAGCATACAGGGAACCCACAAACACCCATTTGAGGGAGGAAAAACTTGGCAAAAGAAATGAGATGCTCCAGCGCATTTTTTCAGAAGGATTTTCGCTCATAACTTTCCGGAGCCTTCTCAGATCCTGATCAGATTTTGGGAGCATGTTTCTAGTATCCATAGCGATCCTTTAGAGCCATTATACGCCGGTTTTGGAGCAGATTTGCCTCTGTTTCACTAAAAAGTCGGTTTCCAGGCAAAAAACAGGTCAGATTTTTGGATTGGACAGAACTTCTCCGATTTATGCTGTTAAAGTTTCAGATTGGGCCTAGTAGGAGGGCGACCTACTGCTAATTGACTGTTCGTGAAAAGCTTTTGCCGTTTGGAAGAAATTTGACGTCAAACAACCCGCTTTTTTCTTGTTTTTTTCGACTTTCAAGCCGATTTGGTGCCCAAATTAAGTTCTATACCGACTTGTGTACCAACGTAGGATGCAAGGAAGTACTACCTGTCCTTGGCTTTGTTACTTTCCAGTTGCCTTTTGTCTCTTTCAGTTCTAAATTGTCAATAGGCTGAACATTTCTTTTCCTGACTGTGTTTTAATAAGTGCAATTTTTAGCTTGATTCCGTGCTGTCTCTGTTGTGTTTCATAATGGAAGATGATAGAGTTGATATTCCGCTCAGCCCACCAGTTGCTCTTCCATCACCACCACCCAGCCCTGTGCTTAGTCCTGCCCATAATCCGCCAGTGGCTGCCCGTTCGCCTGCTGGTACTTCCCCTTCTGTGCAAGCTCGCATGGATAGTGTGGAAAAGACCGTTGCAGAGATGCGAGCAATGATGGTAGCTGGTGGTTATGCGTCTTTCTCGCAGCATGCTCCACCTTATCCGTCTTCTGCTGTTCGTCCTATGTTACCTCCACCCTATCCAGAAGACAAAGATATTAAACCTACCCGTTTCGCTGGAAACACTCCCCAACGCAATACTGATATCATAGATCAGTGGTTGCATAAGTGGGAAGAGTATTTTGATTTGAAACGGTCCCCAACTGATGAGGGTTGGCGGGTCCGCAAAGCTGCTTACCATTTCACTGATTTTGCTGACAGGTGGTGGCGCAAGTTGTTGAAGTCTAACCAGGCTCCATCCACTTGGCTTGAGTTTAAGCGAGCTTTTAGAGCTCAGTTTATTCCTCCACATGAGCATGTGCGTGCGACAGATGCTTGGCTTTTGCATCGTCAGAGGCAGTACATGGTGCAGGAATATGCTGACAGGTATCGTGAGATACTTATCAAGCTTCCGGAAGAGATTCCCGAGTGGCTGGTAGTCCACAAGTTCATATTTGGCCTTCGTGAAGAGTTGAGGCCTTCGGTGCTTAATGAAGGGTGCAAGACCTTAGAAGAGGTAGTTGCTACAGCTCTCAACTTTGAAGGTAATGTGCGCACCAAGGCTGAATCTGGAGCGCCAAGCTGGCCTCAGAAGAAGGGTTCGCGAAAGTCTGGCCAAGCTGGTTAGAAAGGCTTTTCGCAGAAGGATCCTATCCAGATGCAGCAGACTTTGAAGCGCAAGGCGGGATCTCCTATGGCTCGTCGTGCTTACGACAAGTCTCCCCTCAGTCCTGAGCAAAAGGAAAAGGCCAAGAAAGACGGATTATGTTTTTTCTGTCTTCGCAAGCATCTTTTCAAAGATTGTCCTCGACATATAGGCAAAAAGCTCCATACTATGCAACGTCAAGATGAGGACAAGGATGAGGAAATTTTGGATGACTTGTTGGTAAGTGATGATGAGGACACTCGTCGTGTCATGACTATTTCGGTGCGGAAGCTTGTTCCAGAGGCACCAGTTTGTTTCTTGTCCACCAAAGCGCGGGAAGCTTATCAGTTTCCAGATAGTGAACTGATACGCATGAGGGGAAAACTGGAAGGTCATGCCGTGCTCGTCTTATTTGACACCGGTTCCTCGCATAATATCATCAATTCTCGTGTGGTGAAGAAATTTCACTTGGCTAATGTTCCATCTGATTACCGGTATACTGTTGAGATGCCAGATGGTAAGGGAACAGAGGTTTGGGATGAAAGAATCTCTTGGGCGTCTTTGTCTATTCAGACGTATACCGAGAAGTTAGATTTTGAAATCACTAAACTAGCTAATCTTGATATTGTACTTGGTAAGCGGTGGCTTGCAAGTAAGCAGCCCGCTATAGATTTTAAATCACGTGTATAAGTTCGGGCATGAGGGTATGTCTCATGTCTTAAAGGGGGAGAGACCATCTGTTGAGGGTCCTCTTGTTACCTATATGCAAATAAAGAGAATGGAGATTCAGTATTTGTGGTTGTGTTATGTGAATGTTGATTCCAGTTTTGATTCTTATGTTGGTAATAATCAGATAATCACACTCAGTAATAAACCACAAGAAGCTTCATTTACTTTTGCATCCCCTAGTGCACATGTATTTGCATTACAGTCTAGATGTGACCCAGCAAGTGAGTTGGAGAAGTCCATCCGCACGCAGTTTAAACACGTGCTAATTAGTAATATGCCAGAGGGATTGCCGCCTAGTTGGAACGTTGATCATCGTATTGAGCTTGTTCCAGGGGCAAGTCCGGTATGTAGGCCTCCTTATAGGATGAGCCTAAAAGAGGAAGAGGAAGTCAGAAAGATGTTGGAGGAGTATCTCAAGTTGGGGTACATCCGTCCAAGTTATTCACCTTTCGCCTCTCCTATTTTACTTGTTAAGAAAAAGGATGGTAGTTTCCGGATGTGTAGATTACAGGGGATTGAATAAGATCACTGGTATCCGATGCCCAAGATTGATGATCTACTGGATGCGTTGCAAGGTGCAACCGTTTTCAGTAAGATAGATCTCAAAAGTGGACACCATCAAATACGGATTCGAGATGAAGACGTCCAGAAGACGGCCTTCCGAACCCGTTTCGGTCATTATGAATTTTTGGTTATGCCATTTGGGTTAACCAATGCCCCAGCCCGTTCATGATGCTCATGAACGATGTCTTGCGAGACTATATGGGCAAGTTTGTCGTCAATTTTATTGACGATATATTGGTTTTTAGTAAAGCGGTTGAGGACCATGAGATTCATCTCAAGACCGTTTTGGGCAAGTTACAAGCTTTTGTCTTGTATGCCAATGCTCAGAAGACAGAGTTGTATAAGACTCGTGTCGAGTATTTAGGTCACGTAGTGACAGCTGAGGGTATTTCGGTTGATCCAGCCAAGGTGGCTGTGGTTAAGAAGTGGCCGAGGCCTGCCGATATACACCAATTACAGTCTTTCTTAGGCTTTTGTAAGTTCTACCGGCGGTTCGTTAGGAATTATTCCTGGATAGCTGCTCCTTTAACGGACCAGTTAAGGAAAAACAACACTGTGGTTCGATGGGATGTTGAAGCTCAGCAACGTTTTGAAAACTTGAAGGAGTTTGTGGCCACGGCTCCAGTTCTCAAGATTGTGGATACCCAGAATCCTTTTTGACCTAGAGACGGATGCAAGTGGCATTGCCGTAGGTGCAATGTTGAGCCAAGAGGGTAGACCAGTAGCCTTTGAAAGTAAGAAGTTGACACCAGCTCAACAGAGATATCCTACATACGAGCAAGAGCTGTATGCGATTATACATGCGCCCAAGGTGTGGAGACATTATTTATATGGCGCCGAGTTTTATGTGTACACTGATCATCATACTTTAAGGTATTTTTGCACTCAGCCAGATTCGAAGGGCCGCCAAGCTCGGTGGGCCGAGCTGATGCAAGAATTTCATTTAGAAATTCGCTTCCGAAGAGGGAAGGAAAATGTGGTCGCTGATGCACTATCTCGTATACTGCATCAGATGAGCTTTACTGTGGTTGACAATGGTCTCATGGAGGAGATTAAGAAGGCTCAAGAAAAGGACCCACATTGTCAGCGTGTGTGGCCTAATGCGCGCAAGGTAGTCGACCAAATGGAAGAGTCAGTCGAGGTTGTCGCTTCCGTAGAGGCACACACCAATACATATTTAACATACACCGTGAAGGATGGTATGTTATTGAGAAATTGAAAAGTTTTCGTGCCAGACGTGAAGGATCTTCGTCGTAAGATACTTCATGAAGCCATGATAGTTCCTGCGCAGGGCACCCTGGTATTGATAAGACCAGTGAGCTTTTGAGAGGGCATTATTTCTGGCCACGATTGCAGCGGGATGTAAGAGAGTATGTCCAGCGTTGCTCGGCTTGTCAGGTGAACAAGGCCGAGAGAGTAAGTCCTCCGGGCTTGCTACATCCACTTGAGATACCTACAGGAAGGTGGGAAAGCATCTCTATGGATTTTATTGTTGGGCTACCCGAGACCCAGAATGAATTCAATTCCGTTATGGTAGTGGTAGACAGGTTTTCCAAGATGGCTCATTTCATCGCAACGACCAAGAAGGTCACAGCTCCGCAAGTGGCTGAGTTGTTTATTCAGAATATTGTCAGGTTAGATGGTCTTCCGAAGTCCATAGTTTCTGACAGGGATCCCAAGTTTACGGGAAATTTCTGGATTGAGGTGTTCGCCAAGTTGGGAACACAGTTGCGGATGAGTAGCTCTGAGCATCCTCAGACGGATGGCCAGACAGAGCGAGTGAATTAGATCTTGGAAGATAAGCTTAGGGCATATGTGAGTAGTACGCAAACAGACTGGGTAAAGCATTTACCGCTATTGGAGTTCGCGTACAATGATAAGACCATTTGAGCTCAATTATGGTTTCAGGCCACTAAGTCCTACAATCATAGGAATTCCACATAGGGTACCTAGTGCTGTAGAGTTTTTGGCTCAGATGCAGCAGAAGCTAGAGCTGGCACGAGATAACTTGTCCAAAGCTGTAGCTAGGGTAGAGAGTTATGCTCGTGAGAACCGTACCTATCGGGAATTTGAGAATGGAGATTGGGTGTATTTACTAGTCCCTTCGAAGTCGAAGGTGCTACGCACAGGAAAGTGCGCCAAGTTATCTCCTAGGTATTGTGGACCATGGTTGATTATTAAGAAGGTGAGCCAAGTAGCTTATAAGCTACAGCTACCTGTTGGATGCAAGGTGCATCCACTATTCCATGTTAGCAAACTGAAGAAATGTTTGCATGATGGCGATAGCCTGGTGGAAGGTCTAGTGTCTCTTGAGGAGAAAGACACCACAGGTTATGGGGCGAGACAGAATCCTAGATCGAAGGGAGCGACGATTGCGGAATCGTCTCCTTCAAGAGTATCTAGTAACCTGGAAAGGGCATCCGTTGTCAGATGCTACCTGGGAGACGCGACAGGCGTTGCAGAAGTCTTACCCAGAGTTTGTCATCGAGGACCGATGACTTGCCAGAGGAGGGAAGGATTGTTAGAGTCCAGTTACGACTCTATCATGACCTTGGCACGGCCGGTCACCAGAGGGCCTGAGGCCAAGTATTGGCAAGGGCCAGTGACCGAGGAGGACATCAGTCCCAAGTTGGGACCGGTGCGTCACGAGCAGTGAGTTGGTGTGGCCGCCTGACAAGTTGTCAGAGATGTGGTGTATCTTGACCGTCGGGACCCTAGCCGTCAGTGACGAGATGCTAGCCGTCAAGTAGTCGGGGTGACCAAGAGGGTCACAGGTCTTTGGTGGGGCACGGGGGTGGTACCCTATGAGTCACTCAGTATTCACAGGTCACAGGGGCTAGGCATGCCAAGTGGACTGATCACCCACAGGTGGATGCCATGTGGCAGTTGACGGGAATAGCAGGTAGGACTCAAGGAGGGGGTGCCTATGGTTGGGAGGTTGATTCTACACATCGGCTTCTAGGATTCACGAGCTTGGAGAGACTGGCTTGTGACAGTATATATAGGGCACCATTGTATTCCTTTATTCAGTTTATGATGATTGCTCCTCTTTAGCCTCCTTAAGCATTCTCTCTTCTTGCTTTCTAGCTTAAAAATCCTGCTTTCTAGCATAGCTAGTGAATCTTAGATTGTAACTGTGTATGGAAATATGAAGTCGAGACAACTGACCCAATGTCTTGCTGTTCAAAAAGGCATTGTCAATGCTTGTAAGTCTTCCATAGGTGAAGAGCAACACAAGCTGGATAGGGGTAAGTAGTAGGGGATCCGAGCATCGCTGGCAGATGGTATTTGAAGACCATGTTGCTTGCAACATGTTGAGACTACTAACCGGTGGTAAAAGAATTGAGGGGGGAGAGTGTGTGTTAGGGACCCGACTCCTTGGGTCTTGAACCTAACTTGACATTGGATGTTGGACTGGGCCTATGGAATTGACTAATGACTCGTGGACCGCATGAGCGCCATTTGGCAACAACCTTGGCTTCCAAATCTTATAACAGAATCTACCACATGACATACCATGAACTTGGATAGATTCAAGAACTTGAAGAAACAACTTTTCTCTGACTCAAAACAGATCTTACTAGTAGAATTGATCTCACTTGGTACCACCACATGAACAATCAACTAGTTCAGATAGACAAGAAAGTTTCTACAGCATAACCAGGTTCTTATGACTTGGATAGAAACCAAACCTTGGTTTAGGGGCCCTATCTTGACTTTTGGGGGTGCCCTACATTTAGTAAGTAGGTAGAGTACATATTGGCTTATTGTGTCACATTTTTCAGTTTGGCTATGCATTGCTCTCCATTGTCTTGTTTCTTGTGGAGATTGATTGATAACTAGATCTTGGTGACTTGACTCTTGTTTTCCTACAGCGCTGAGCGCATATGACGAGACTCATGAGCAATAACACACTTGGACTGAGCTCCTAAACCAACAACACTAGCATCAGTCTCAACAATAAAACGCTGATCAAACTGGGGGAGACACATAACAGTCGCAGAAACAATGGCATGACGTAAAGCATCAAAAGCAATTTTTGACACTCAGGAGTCCAAACAAAGGTATGAGACTTCTTTAGTAACGAATGAAGTGGAGCAACCACAATGGCAAATACTTAACAAGACGATCCAGATGGGTAGCCATACATCCTCAAGTCGCGCCAAATAAGCTTAAAAAAGTGCTGAAAGAGTGTGCTAGACAGCCGACAAATAATCAGCAAAGTTGATGGAGAAATCCATCGAGAATGGTGAGATAATAGGGCATTGGGCAGAAACTACCAAGATCCACAATATGCTAAAAAAGAATAGGCTGGAAAAGGTGCTGAAGTAAGGCGCCGATCAGCTTCCAATCAATAGCCGAAACGGACAGCAAGTCGGTAAAGAGAATTGCTGAAAATGAGACGGTAGTAAGGCGCTGGGCAGCAGCTACCGAATCTGAAAAATGATGAGTAAAATAGCTGAAAATAATGGTTGATGTAGGGCGTTGGACAGCCTCCAATCAATATAAAAAATGGACAACAAATTGGTGACGAAAAGTGTCAAAAATGATGAGGTAGTAGGGCGCTGGACAGCAGCTACCAAATCTGCAAAAACAATGAAAATCTGCCGAAAAAATCGATGAAAGTGATGGGTAGTAGGGCGCTGGACAGCCACCACCAATCTGCAAAAAAATGACGGAGAAAATCGATGAAAGTGAAGGGTGGTAGGGCGCTGGATAGCCAACCACCAAATCTGCAGGAAAGTTCTCTGATACCAAGTTACAAGCTAAGATTCACTAGCTATGCTAGAAAGCAAGAAGAGAGAATGCTTAAGGAGGTTAAAGAGGAGCAATCATCATAAAATGAATAAAGGAATACAATGCTGCCCTATATATACCCTCTCCCTGAATCAAATAAAGGATTCAAAAAAGGGAAGTAATAGGATTTGGAGGGAAAATACCTTCTCAATAGGAGGACCCCCACTCCAAATCAACGTGACCAAGTCCTAAAAATATGAACAAATAGGGCCCAAGGCCAGTATATGAATAAAAAGGGCCTTAGGCCTGCTTATGCATAATAACGAATAAAAGAATGGACGCGGCGAATGTAATGAGCCAAGTCCATAACTTACACGGAGATGTTGCAGAGTGAGATGGAGACAAAGGATGATGCAGACACAAACTAGGATACTTGGATCTTCAACCCATGTTTATCCGAGATGTACTTGGTATCGTTGTCGCACATCAATACCTCCACTCCACTGGAACATAGTAGCAGTGTCATCAGAGAAATTTTGTGCTACCGTTGATCAGTTCTTTGGATATTTATAATACGTTAGCTGGGCTGTAGGACTTAAGATTACAGCTATGATTCGTCATATATCATATATCCCCGACTGTGAGCCTGTCCATGTCATGGCTTTCAGTGGAACGTTCTTGAATACAGTTTCAGTATATTTCTTCTACTGTCAGGCACCTCTTAGGAGATGTTAGTCTTTTTTTGTACTATTTTTGTTCCCAAAAGTCATTTATACGTCCTCTGCTTCATATTCAATTGCTCCTTTTCTCCTAGCTCTACTATACTGGCATAATTATTGGCCATAAACTTGTATGCGTGCTTCTTCTTATCTCACCTCGTTTTCACCAAATATGTATCCTATCACCTCGTTACCACACTTATTTTGAGATCAATTTGACTTAATGAAGACAGCTTACTATGTTATTATCACCGTTTTGCATGTGATATAAGGATCTTGCATTATAAACTTTTAGAGCTCAATAAACTTTCAACCCCAATCTTATTGCTAAGAAAGTACACGTGTAAACCGATTTTAGCACTCTGTTCTTTGTTTTCTTCTATCAAATTCAATAATCTTACTCCTTATTGCAAATACTGTTTTCTCTCTACATGCTTCAACATGTATCTGATGATTACCAACATAAATTGTTAATCAAGGACTCAAAAGGCATCTTAAAGCTGTCAAATATATTATCTAGAAGACTAGAGCTACCTTTAGTTTCTATCATTCCTTCTAGTATTTTTCTAAAAATGTATGGGATTGTGGGAATTTACTGCAGCCACACACAGCTGACTATGTCTGACTTCGCCCGAAAAGCTTTTCTCTATGGGGTAAGTTCATTGTGTACACGCTATTGGGGTGCAATTATTGCTGGTTGTGACATAAATGATAGGACATAAACTTGTCAAAGTTCCATGATTGTTGACTGTGTTGCTCAAGATAGCTGTAGATGCGAATTATGATCTATATACAACTGCAGTTTTCATATTCTGCATGTTATGTAATTTGTAGCATTTGAAATTGCACACTCTATAGCCACTGCATCAGCATTGTTACTGTTTTCTTCTGAATATCAAAGGTTCTTAGCTGAAAATTTCTTGTTTTTGTCCATGTGCAGAAGTCGGCTGACAGAAAATCGAGGAAAAGTACAATGCTAAGTCTACCATTACTGACAATTGCCGATCCTAATCATCATCTCCGAGATATTCCTGTCTGCCAGGTTAGATTTAGTAAAAGTTTGCTAGGGTCAATCTATAGGCAGTGCATCTGGTCTATTTCAAAGCTGTAACTGTGCTGAGAACTCTTTCTGTATAAATTCCTCTGTGGTTTTCCAGCCTTTTCAGCAGGAGCTAAATTTCTTCAACTCGGAGCTCGGCATCTTCCTGTATCCACTCAGGGTCTTTTTCATGGATGGATGCAATCTAATGGCATATAATCTTTCCTCAGGAGATTACAATATCTACAAAAAATTCTCTCCAACAGTATGCCCAAAGGCTTGCTCGATGCAGTAAATTTATTTGATGTTTTTGTGATATGAATGTGGGAATCACATACAAAACCAGGCGAACTACCATGCTGTTAGATACTACTTTCAAACTTATGGTTGATTCATGTTCATGTACCATTTTTTCTCAGGCATTAGGAGGCAATGAGCGGTACCCAAAACACATGCTATACAGTACTAAACAGCATTCGTTTCTAATCTTTTTCGAGTGCCGAGGGGCCACCAGTGAGATGGTTCTATATAGAGAATCTTTGGCTGCAGAGATGGTTGGTGAAAGGGTCAACACTGTCATAGGTTTTTATTTTCTCTGCACCACTCCTTTAAGAATCTCAACATTCAATCACGTCTTTCACGTCTGTATGTATTATGTATTCATTTTTTAGGGCTTAAGTGGGCTTGTGATTACACATTCTGGTGATATTGTGACGTTCTACATGTCTCTCTAGGTCGTGATGGTGCATTTGTTGGCTACAATGAGAACCAATATGCAATTCTCGATGAAGATGGACTCGGGCTTACCCTGTACTTTCTTGAGGACATAAGTTTGACATCAAGCAGTCAGTTATCAATTGGTGGAGAGACAAATGGTGCTCTTGATCCCAGCTCATTCTCAGAATCAAAGCTCAGAACACGTGAGGAAGGGCAGATGGGCTCAGTACAGTTTGTTTTTGACAATCCTGTGCAGCGCATATTTTCCTCACCGTTGGGTAAGTTTTCTTGAAAACTAGAGTAAAATGTCGTCCTTGGTCTTAAAGTAAAGTGCAAATTTACTTGCTGTTTGAAGATTCTTGAAAAATTACAGTGCTTGAGTTTATGCTAGCATAAATTGCCGAAAGGTCTTCAAATATTTTGCATTCCTACTGGATCAATTTTTTATGGATCTGCTAATGTTTGCAGAATCCTGCTTCTTGTATGTATGTGCTGGAAGTCATATTGGTCTTGCAAGAGTGTTTGCAAGTGCATATGGAACTGGTGGTGATCTTGCTGGTGTACTTTCTACAAGGCCTGAAGACGGCCGCCTCTTAAAGCTGAATTCTTTGGAGACCGTTTTGCAGGTTTGAACAGTTTATTTAAGGACATGACATAATCATTAACTATTGTTTGTCTATCAAATCTGGCAGTTTTTTCACCCGTTATCAGTAATGGTAAAAATTGTGGTGTGATAAGCTGCAAAACGATCTTAAATGAAAATAGTGCTGCTGAGTTCTACCCCATTTTTTGTTTAAAGCTTGCCCCTGAGGCTTTGCCACCTAGTCTTTGGTACCATTTATATGCTGAATCAAACGGCCTTTGTACTGAAGGTCATCACAAGTTTTGCTCATATTCAAGACTATTTGCAGGTGGGTGCATGATTTTGAGCATCACTAGGTTACTCCAAAACCGTCAGAGCTACAAATCAGTGTGCATACGTCACAAGACTTGGTTGAGATTTTAGATGCAAAACTAACTCTTCTGGGAAAAAACTTTTCTGCTGACCTAAAATCTCCTTTTTACTAAGAATCAGATGAAGAATCAGAAGATTTTTTACCATTTTATTTCACCATCAAGTTATAACTGGTAGCAAACACTTTCAATCAGAAGTATTTGCTAAGCACCCTTCTAGGTTGCACATAATTCAGAAAAGCACGGTGCTCTCTGTTATAGATGAGAGTCAGACAAAGGCATGCTGAATCAGAGTGTTAGCACTACTTTCATAGAATATGAATTAAGCATATTCATGTCTCATGGTAGGTGCTGCTTCTGCCATACTTGGAAAATTTTGTGATCTTACTACACATTCCTATTGTGATTATTGCATTATGTGCTGGGTTTTGGACGTAGTTTTTGAGTGGCTAGCTTTAGGCTGAAATCTACAACATGCACAGCAGCTCTTCACGACAGAAAGTGGATGGTGAATTGAAAGGATCATAAGTATCCCTTCTAATACTCTACACCTGTATTATTACTGGGCTTACACGTTATTGTCCTGCTATTATCGGGTTTGGTTGTTTCATCATATTAGATATCAATTCCTCTTGAGTAGAGATAGGAGAATATTGAGTTCTCTACTATTTGGGGATAGTTTTCTGGTTCTGTACTTATTTCAAGATATTTTTTGGTTTTGTAGTTAATTATGACCCTACAAGCCATACCAAAAGGCCCTTGGTACGTTGAGTTGGTTGCTAGCTCTCTGCTATGGGGCAGTTTATAATGTGACGCAATCCAGGGCACGCAGTATAAAAGATCTCCAAGGACCTTAACTAGGAGACTGAACCACAAGAGGACAATAAGGATAGAATGGTAGAACAAATCAACTCAACCAAACCTAGATCGATCAGATCTAAATTGACAATATCTCAATGGTGGTAGGAGTGAGAACTCACTCTAGCAGCATCTAGCGACCAAGCATAAAGTCCAATGATCCAAGAGATGGGGTTGTGGACATACTAATATGCACCTAAGCTTCTCCTTAACTAGGAGCATAGTTGTGTCGAACCGCGGTTCAAACTGCTCTTTGAATCGGAAAATAAAAACATAAATTTAAAAAAAAAAATGGTTCGAACCGTTTTTTTTTGGCATTTTCCACAAAGATTAAGAGAGCCTTGAGGGTTTTTTCGAGTGTTTCATTGTACATTGTAATATGTATGTTGTGACATTAATGTTTGAGTGACGAGTAACGATGATCAATCTTTCTAGTCATGTATGGAAGTTGGTAGTTACTAGCTAATGTTACAGATGATATTAGATAGATCATAGTTAAAACTGCGGGCAACAGATGGATCAAGAACCCTAAACCACAAGTGACAGGTATTGTTAGGTAACAGGACTCAGGAGTTGCATGTCAGGATTCAAATTTCACTATTGATTAATCATGAATTATAATCTACATGTTACCCATTAACACTAAGAAAGCACTTTTTTTTGAAATAATCGAAGGGTAGAAACTAAGGGAGGGGGGGAAAAAGCCCCTAAAACTGATTCACCGATTTGAACCTGGAGAAGCCGATTCTTTCCTGATTCAAGCCCGATTCAAACACAGTTTGAAAAGGTGATTCGAAAGGTACCATAAAATGTTGGCTAGGAGTGAAGTAGGACCCCTCACTAGGACACATCTGCAGCCTACTTGGGCCACATCTGCCAGTACCTGATGAGTCAATGCTAGTTCCATGCAAAATCAACCATCATAGGCTTTAGGGCTCACCAAGCCTTTAATTATGATAATACAATGTGAGTCCCCAAATCCTCACATCATCACACTAATACATGGGCTGGGCTGGGCCCCTAATCTTTTACGGGATTGACTCCATGGTCATGTATAATTAACTATTGCTAGTTAAGGGCATGACACAGTTTTTTGGTTCTATACTTATTTCAAGATCTTTTTTGGTTTTGTACTTATTCAATCATGTTCCAAGCCCTACACAATTTCAGGAAGATTTGAGTTCGAGGCCTAACTAGTATTGTATCAGGCCATTTTACCTACAATCAGCTCTCACGTTTTAGTAGCAACTGATCTTGGGCATTGAAATGTCGTACATTTTTTCAGACATTTAATTTGTCATGTTAGAGCTCTGCATATTTAGAGCCTTAGAATAAGGCAAAAACCTTCCAAGCTTTTGAACAGTTGGTGGTAATTTTACTGAATCGATGTAGTGAAACTGAGGTCGTTCACTCAAAAAATTAACGGTTCACAATCGAACAAAACTAACAAGATCTTGGAGATCTTTATCGACTTGCTATCATGAAGGGTAGTATTTTCATGCAAATGGATCATTGAGTCCTTTCATAAGGAAATTCTGAAGGCCGCAGTCCTTTAAAATGAAGCTATTATCTGCAGGCTCTTCTCCTCTAATCAACACAATCTGCTTTGATTGATTTGAAGTAGGTTATTGCCTTGATTGGATTGCTGAGCTCTCTTTATTCTGATGTGATTTCTCATCATAAGAATTGTGTTTTGAAGAAAATGTTGTTGCCTATCAAGCCTATCTCTTGCATGAAATAGGAGAAGATGACGATCCTTGCCAACTAGAGTAGATCGTACGACTTTTTTAAACTTAGCAACAATGGAAGGGCAACGAAGTGATGGAGCCACAAAATTTGCTTGTAGGCGCAATTGGGGCAGCAAAATTGCTCACAATGAGCTTTCTTATCGTAAAAATATTTGGAAGGGGCAGAAATTCTCCTCGGGCCTCTATTTCGTACGAAGGTGGGCCTTCAGCAAGGCCATGCTATAGTAGTTTTAATCCTACTGTGGTGAAGATCAAACCTTGTTGATCTTTTGCACTAAAGGCTTGCTGATGATTAGATGACTTGCAAGTAATAATCCATCGTTGAACTTGGAGAAGCGGGTGGGGTATTTTCAATTTTGTGGTTGTAGTAACCTCTTTGATGAAGTTATGACCTTCACATGCAGAAATTAAATTTCATTTAATGCGGGTAATTATCATTCCCATTAATTATTACTTAGAGAGGAGATGTGCGTAGGAGAAGAGACACACCAACTGCCGTTACATTATTCACTCTCTCACAATGAAAATGAAGACCAGTACAATATTGATATTAGGGCAAGGTTGCACCCTTTAGGTTCGGTGGCTAATAATCAACCATTACTTGAGTTGTCAGAACCAAAACATGTAGAAGGGAATATTACGTAACAAGGTCTCCCTTGGTTAAAGCTATTCAAAGAGCCCAAATTGAATTTCAGAGGCATATTGAACTAAACTTCATGCAAAAAAAAGTTCATGAAGTTTGGACAAATTTGAACTTTGGGTCCCTTCACCCTTCAAGGCTGCCAACTCACTAAACAGCATGAATTGTTTCAATGAAGTTGAGGGTTGAAAAAGGGCACTTTAGTTCCCTTCAGCCTTCTATTTACCAAATGGACCTTCTAGGTGACAATTTGAGGACTTCACGTTCTGTTTTCATCCCTTCATTGAAGGGCTTCCTCCCCAACCAGCGAACCTCTACAATTTGTGCGGAGAATCCTTCTCCAAGAGTCAACACGAATCAACTAGAGAATCTTGAAGGAATCTTGATGATTTCTTGCTGCTCAAAGATTTGATGGAGGAGATTTTACTACGGCGGGTGCTTCATCTCCAATGGATTTTTGCTCACTCTTTCAAGTTTTCAAGGAAATAAAAATACTTCTTCAATTCTGAGTTATAGAATAGCTTTACACCATCTTTTATCACTTGATTTGTGAGCAATTTCTCACACAAAACAGTTATAAACAATTCAAGCATACAATAGCACTCCATAAAACATAATCACTGGGCCACAAAATACGTGCTAACGAGGACTGTTTTGGGCACTCTTTTGATGGGGAGAATTCACCCTTGTATGGCCATTCAAATCCATTAATCGCTTCACTTCTTGTCCACTTTGATTTATCTCAATGGCTATTGCATTTTCCCTTACTTTGCAACCTTTTATCTGCTCTATTTCTCACATGCAAAAGATCGTTAAATTCTAATTTTTCACAGCAGTAACCTCTTTTTTCCTCAAGAGTTACAAGACCTATATTCTCTTCGCAAGAATAAGCAGTATACCAAGCTTTTAGATTTGAGAATGCTGCATCTAAAATCTTATCATCTAATGCAAGCATCATGCAAAGTTCTTAGAGAGAAGGGGTGTGATGGAAGAGACACACCAAATGCTGTTACAATTTTCAGTGTCCTCATTTTGAAAGTGAGGACCAATGAAAATTGTTATACCCTTCGGGTCAAGTGGCTATTAATTAGGACTGTTGACCATTATTTAAGTTGTGTGTACAAAACTTGCAACAACAAATATAACATAGAATAATTAGCTATACTGGCTATATATCAATATGGAGGTCTCACGGGCTATCAACTTAGCATTATATTTTGTAATATCTTTGACTAATCTGATGTACAAATTGTTGAAGATATTGAGTTGAGATTCTTCAGATACGGTTGGAGGACAATATTTCAATCTATAGTTTGACTCACATATTTCCCAAGTATCTCCATTCATTTTTCTTAAAAACTTGAATCACACAAAAATGGTGCAATTTGAATTTCCCTTAGCCAGAAATACTAAGAAATTCAACTTTTTCTAAATAGAAAACGGTTGAGTAAAATTCTGAACAAAATTCAAAATAATTATAAGAATTAGTGTCCACAAATTGTTGAATGCTAACTATCACCCAATGGTATTTTTAGACTCTTATGAAGTCATAAATCTGCTTGATGGTGTAAGCACGTTTGTTGCATTAAATAGTGGTGCAAAATGTTGTTTGATGCTAGTAATCCATTTTCTTTTCTTCGAATGGCATTTAGAAAGCACATCTTTGCACCTTTTGTGTGTTGAAAGGATGTCGTCAACATTTGTTGAGTGGATCTCCTTAGCTTCATGAATGTCAACATTTTTACTTTCAATCGATATTGATGACTCTTCCTCAAAGTTTGTAATTGCATTATGGTTCATTGTAAACAATGTAGATGATTAAGCTCTTCACTTGAATGATTGCCTTTATTCAACCATTATGAAGTTTCTGCATTCCCAAGCGAATGGAATTGCATGCATACGGCCTTGATGATTCAACCAACAATTAGCCATTAAATACTGTAATTTTTGTTTTGCAAAGATAAAATAATTATCTCCAGTCATCCATGGTGTTTGCTAACTAGTACAAGCTGCCAAAGTCACATACATGCATGTCCGAACTTGGGTGCATGGCATACCCATGACCTTGTTTTCGAGTACTGACCTTTAAGATCACGAATGCAAACAAGATTGCTAGACTGGAAGAGGAAAGGAATCCTCTTGTAACATCTTATGTAGCTCATACTTGCAAAATATGAAATCGTTTTTCAATACGACATCCCCAAAATGGATCGAATATGGCAATTTTGAATACACATACAGATGGAATATGCCATGTCATCAATTCTGCAATCCTGCTGAAAATGGTTGGAAAACATTTAGTACGCATTTGTGGCACCTTTGTCCTATACAAATGTTTGAACAACGTTTTTAATAGAAGTGACATTTGCTAGCAACTATGCTGTAGCTAACTACAACTGTACAACTAGTGCTACAGCAACCATCAAGGAAGAAAGAGAGAAAACTCAAACGAAAGCCACTCTTACCAGGTGCACCTTATGGCGTAAGCTCCAGCCACACCAACAGGATGAGCTTCATGCAAGATGGGACTTTCTCTGCACAAGACCAAATAGGAGATAATAGCCAAGCTCTTCCTTTTGTTGCTCCATCAAGAAAGGCTCATGGAACGTGCCTACTTCTCCACAACTTCCTACATATTTTCTTATGGTGATAGATGATGGTCCATATTGTATCATGCAGTTTGTGGGCTAAAACTTTGCAGCTTGTTGCTACAAAGTTAAATATTTGCCTACATTGCCTGTTATGTTATGGATAGTCCTCAGTTTAACTTGATCTGGTCGCATATGTGGCCCTGGTGATGCATGGGAGCGTATGACTAGAAAGTGAATAACTTAAGTTCATAATAGGTACAGTTCTTGGGATACAAAAGTGTTGTGTACTCTCTTTGAAGTTCAAGCTATCTTGTAATCACATTGGCTCTTAGCTATCTTGTAATCACATTGGCTCTTATTTTGCAATTTATTGATCACAGTATGCTCAACATTTCTTATTGCAGCTCATAAAATACTTAAAATCTCTATCCAAACATACAGCTGTTGTTTACTTTTACAACTGTGTGATTTTACTTGTATTATATGTGATATTGTCTGGCGGAATTCTTATGCGAAGCCATTGTGCTCTAGGTTCGCTGGCAAGAGCTTCCAAGTGGGCAGGCTGCTGCCATTATGACAACTCAACGTGTGCTAATAGCTTCGGCAAACCTAGAGATTCTTTCAAGCAGCTCAACTATATTTGACAAGGGCTTTCCTCCTATATCCTAATTATGAGAAAAAGTGCTTTTTGCTAGTGCCAGGCAGATATTGACAGTAGGATTTTGTTTAGTTTCTGTAGTAGATTTAGGTGAAAGAGTTTTGTAATAGATTCATTTAGTTACCAGGCCTTGTCGCAATCTCTTTGTCCATGCGATGTTGGAAAGCAATTCTCTTTATGTTTCAACCTACTTGAATCTTAAAAGGAATAACCTCGATTTTCCATTTGACTTAGTGTACGTGCTCTATGAATTTCAGGTTTTCCTATACTCATTATTAAGTCTCAACGAACCATATTTCACTTGAAGAGAATTGTTTTTACAGATTATTGTAATGGCCTTGACTTTGTAAATCTTCTTATTGGTCATTCTAAACAGAAAAACTAACCTTAGCTACTACTAGTTACTGAATTAGTTTGTCCCCTCATGTAAAGAAAGGCTAAGTAGTAACAGCAGAAATCAGCTGTATTGGATGTTTCGATCTTGACTTCGAAGCACTTCAGATCTGTTGTATGGGTGGGTCCTGCTTTGCTCTTTTCTACAGCAACAACAGTTGCAGTTCTTGGATGGGATGGTTTAGCGCGGCCAATTGTAACAATTGGAACCCCAAATGCAGGTGCCGCAATTCAAATTTTTTCTAGTGTGAATTAGATAAGACTTTAGTTCCTTGTTGCGTGGCTATTTTTCTTGCGATTGCATGGTCACGAGGATTGTTAATTTTCTATCAATTACCTCTAACTAAATATCACCTGAAATTGGTGTGCAGCCTTGATAAGTGTATTGAATGATAGGGTTCTTCTAGCATCTACCAATGATCCAAATCCAAGGCAGAAACAGAGTGTGGAAATCAAAACTCGGCTTGTAGGGCTTCTTGAACCTCTTTTAATTGGATGGGCGACCATGCAGCTCCTATTGGAACCAAAGCTGGACATGTCAGAGATTATGTACAAACTCACTTCAAGGTTCACCCTATACTTATCAAAAATATGTTTTTTCAGGTGCCCCTGTTTGATGGGATTTATTTAGTTATCTTTTGACAATTTTTTCAGCAAAACAGGAGAGAGCACCATAAGATATCCAGTTTGTGAATTGGTGATAGTTATTTTTATAAAACAATTCTTCCTACAAAGTCCACTTTAAATTTGTTTTATGGTCTGTTAATTGAAAAACTGAAGTTAGGGAAACTGAAATTCTAGATTTTAGGGTTCAATGTCATTGTATCCATTTCATGCTTTCGGCATCCCATTTTTCATGATCAGTTTACGCTGGTGTCTATATTGTAGAGGTAAAGCAAAGAGAAGCTTGATTCAATAAAGTACTTGAGATTCATTCAATAAATCAATTGAAATTGGGGAGTACTTTACACTCTAGCCTTTAAGTGTTCTGCTTTGGCTAATTGACAGGGTTTACATTTTACCACATAAGACTCAACATTTGGCTTAAGTTTTGGCTAATAAAAGTCCCTTCTAACCAAGTCTAAAGTCCTGTGTATACCTGAATGACCCACAAAGCGTGCTTCATGACACTCAAAAAGATTTGTTTTTTTATTTTACGTACACAATTTCTCATTCCAAAACAATAAACTTGCGTATGGTGAACTGTTTTACAATCTTCTTATCTTTCTTAGTTAATTGAGATCTCTGTGAATCAATCTCAATCCCATTCTCATTCGTTCCGGTCTGGACCAACTCCCATATCCGACCAAAATGAGAATCATTTTCATATTTACCTCTCATTGAAAGATATAGATCTATAGAAATCCAAGTGAATGAAAGTTCATTTAATTCACCAATCCGATTGAGAGCATTTGCAACTTGATTAGAGCTGCCTTTGCTACATCGGATCTCATGATCAAATTCTTGCAAAAGCTTAGCCCATCGGGCTTTATGACCCCTCAAATCCTTTTGATTGCAAAAGCCTTTTAAAGACTGGTGCATGGATCACAACAAATAACTCCTTTCCTTGACCTGTATAATGTAACTGAGGTCTAGTGAATTTCCTGCTTTCAAATGCTATTGACTTATCATTTTGCAATAAAATTGCCCCAATTGCAAAGTCACTTGCATTAGTTCTAATGATGTAAGGTAGATCTGGATCTGCGATCTTTAATACGGGGGCATAAACAATCACATTGGTTCTCTTCTTCATTCCATTCAATAGGCGGACTAGGTTGACCTCCTCTTTTTCCTTTTGTTAACTTTTCTTTTAGTCAATTATTAAGAGGTGCTGCCACCTTTGCATTCCTCTATAAATCTCTGAAAGAATAAATCCAAGAGAAGACTTAACTTGTTTGAGTGTTTTCAATATCAGCCCCTCAACTATTTGCCTTGATCTTATCTTCATCATCTTCAATCCAAAAGGGGTGATCTTATGACCAAGATGTACCAATTCATGCTTAAAGAATGCACACTTGGATTCTTTAGCATATATTTTGAGAATTCACAAGATAGTTTTGATATAAGTCACATGCTCCTCAAGAGTTTCTACGATAGACGAATATACATTTAAGAATACAACTACAAATTTTCATAGATATGGATGATAAAGATCATTCATCATCTATTGAAATGTCGCAGGTGCATTTGTTAAACCGAAAGGTAGCACTAGAGAGTTCCTAACATTTGAACCTTGTCCGAAA
>MU831639.1:0-125000 GCA_029204225.1 Diphasiastrum complanatum
ACATGTTTGGTTGCTACTATGCTTGCATGCACCCCAATAAATGAGATATCCAAAGCTAGTCGAATAGCCCAAGAAGATCAGTGCAAAGAAGCATGTGCAGCAAGGAAAATCCAAGTGATCCGGAGAAGCCAGGCTTGGCGATGATCATCAACCCAAGGAACAGATAAAAAACAGTAGGCACAAACAACAACACCAATATATTCGCACAAGGAAAGATAATAGCATCAAAAAACCAGCACCAACAAGGAAGATAATATGAAATCCAAGCTATACACAATAACCAAGCATGCCAAGGAAAAAAGTGGATCATCAACAACACAGCTATATGCAACCTAGGAAAGAGTAAGTAATCTCCAAAAGTTGTTCCCTAGCTTTTTGTCTTAGAGGACTACGACTTCCTAGAGTTAGGAGCATACAGTGCGAGACATATAAAATGTTAGCATGCTTGTAATGCCCATGAATACACCGTGGCATCAAACCAAGGTATCCGTAATACCCATAACTATAAAGCATCATCTAAAACGAACATGATCCATGAGTGTAGTAGAAGCAAATCCAAGCATAATAGCAGAAGCACCAACCAATAAGTCATGGCCTAAATACTCATCTAGAAGAATTTCGTCAAATAAACAACAATGATCATCTGAAAGACATCCGCTAACAAAAGATGCAGAAGCACTGAAGGATCCACAGAAATTAGAGCTAGAGAGAATACAACCTGACGATCAAAAACTGGAAACCATCTAGCATATGTCAAACTTGTGGAATGTAATCTAAACAAGGCTCGATTACAATCTGCATCTCAACAACTATGGAACTAGTAGGAACATTGAAAATAACCGCAGCAACTGAAGCAACTAGAATAGTCAAAGCAATTGAAACATCAGAACCAGGACTAGCAACTGAACAATGCTCAGGCTCAGCACATATAGTAAGACATAAATGAGCAAAGTCCTCAGAATCAAGGTCAAGGCACCCAGGAGCACTTGGAATCAGCATCAAAGCATGCAACATCATCGGCATCAATGATGTCCTATGGCTGTGACATAATGTGTGACACTATCACAACATAAAGCTATATATGTGAAGTGTCTCACTGTGTAATAGTAACTCTCTCACTAAGTGATACTATCACTCTCTCATCCTCGCAATAAGACTCAACCTCACTCGCAGAAGGAAGCTCACAAGGTGATGTAGAAATAGACTCGAAAGAGTTAGAATTAAAGTAGAACTTTGTGTATTGTACTGTGGGTCCTATCAGTGGATAAGGATCAGTTTGCCTCGCCACGAGGTGAGTCGACGGGACATGCGTCCCGTCAACGGCAACCTGGGTCATGCATGGTTGCCTTAGCGAAGAACTATATGTACAGTGTAATTTCGTTTTGAGAAATACAATTGCTATGTGAGCTTGGTGTGGAGAGTGCTTTTTGTCTGTGTTACTGTGTAGCATGATCTGTGTTCCTGTTTGAAGCAAATTCTAAGTTGGTATCAGAGCCGTACAAGGAGTGTACACAGTAGAGTGTCGCCATTGAAGAGAGCTTCGAGAGAAGAGAATTCTTCGGAGCGGAGTTTATGGCGGGTTGGAGACGAAAGTAAAGCATTGGTGCACAGTTTCTATCATACTGAGGCTTAACAAGCTTGAAACTGTGAGAGGATTCAGAGACAGGACTTGTCAGTTGAATCTAAAGAGCGGAGAGGCGGAATTCTGAAAATTCCGTAAAGTAGCTACTTGGCATTTGTAGTCGGTGTGCATTCAAACGGACACCGTTTTGAGAACGGTTTGAAGCATCATACCCCTAGCAGTAGGGCGACCTTAGAGGAAGAGGATTGGCCTGTGTGAGAGCTGTGAGCAGGAGGCCAAGATCAGATTTGTGAGAAAAACCCTGGTTTGGGGTTTGGAAGCACAAAATCAAAGTTTTCTTGTTATTCTGAACGGTTTTTGGAGCTGTAAAAGCTTGAAGGAGGGCGCCATGAGGAGTTGAATTAGCAGCCAGGTGGCCGACTGACAGCCATGTGATCTGGAGGAGCTGAGCGCGATTCACAGGGTAGGAGACACCCCTCCATAGCTGGGAGAGCTCGTGAAGGAGGAGAGGAGTCCGTGGACAGGGCGCCGAAGTGAAGGGGCGTGGGTACTCCGTGCATTTGAGTGTGTAGCATGGCCGCAAGGAGAAGGGTTTCAGGGCACCCGAAATCTCTTAGCCATTGGATTGAGGATCCCAGGAGATCAATGCATAGAATCTCCCCAGATAGAATCGTTTTGGGCCATTGGATTGAGGATAGCCGTTGGATTGAGTTGAAGGGGGCCTTGAAGAAGGCTAAAGGGAGTTGAAGTGCAAACTGGCCTTCAACTTCACTAAAAATTTTCAATTTGAAATTGGAGTTGGGTCCCTTCACCAGTGAAGTTTGAAGTTATTTCAAGAAGAAGAAATAGTTCAAAAACAAGAAAGGTCCTTATTTTCTAGTCCCTTTAGCCTTATTTGACCCAAATGAAAGGCTATAGCTCCAAACGAAGGGCACCCGGACTGTACTGCAAGTACGGTACTGCAAAACATAGTGATTGCAGCGGAGAAAGCGCTCAGTGGACAATCAAATCTCTTTTGCCCCTTTGAGGGAGCGGATAGTTAGGATTGTGCGGTGAGAAGCATTTCACGTTTGAAAAGCGACTTGGCTTGCGAATGCCACCTAAGCGGCGGGACGCCCTGGTGTGAAATTTTAGCAGGTCATTAAAGTAAGCTACTGACGTCGCCATTGTACTCAGAAACGTCTTTTAGCCTACGGTTGCAGTTTTTTTAGGCAGTTTAGGGATGGCAAACATGGGAAAGTCCATTTTGAGCGAAACTAGCAAATTGGACAGGATTTCAACTATGTAGTGTGGAAATTCAAATGAAAAACATACTGACATCTTTTGGGCACCCGTGGGTGCATAAGACCAAAAAGAAAATATGTAGCATCATCCATGGGAACATGGCGTAAAATGCTATAAACTAGCTACAAATGAAAGTAGAACAAAGCAGAAGTGAAATAAGCCCACAACCCGGGCCACGTATAACAGAAGAACTACAGAAAAAGTACCAATGCCCACAACCCGGGCGTAGTGTGACGTGTCACGCTTAGTGGAGGGTACAGTGGGCCTTGATGGCGGCAGTGGCGACTGATCTGGGCTTTTTCCGCGGTGGCACAGGGATAGGAATCTTATCGTCGGAGTCATAAGCAAATGCTCAACCCTTCTTGTTCGTGCTTTGTGGAATTCGTATACATCAGACCGTCAAGATTACCTCTCTAGTTGGTGGGATTTGAACATTTTTCAAGATGATTACCTTATTGATGTCTATGTTGAGATGCATAGCATCACTTTAAGGGCATGATCCGATTGTAGATCACATACCTTTCTCTGTATATAGCAGTTTAAATGTGGAATCAAATTCTAACTGAAATGTAGAGATGATGTGGACAGGAATTTCTTGTAGTGATCATAGGCAACCATGACTTGTTTTGAGGACTCAAGACTTGAAGTTCAGTGAGACATCACACTTCTTGGCATGCCCATGCTACATGCAAATCGGGCATCTGATTTACTCTAGTTGGTGGGATATCAACATTTTCAGGATGATTGCCATTTGGTGTCTATGTCAAGATGATTATGGTAATGCAGTGTCTATTCTGGATTGATATTTCCTCAGCATACCAGGTTTTTTTTCTTTCAGCTAGAGAAAGTTAGCATTTCAGTATGTTTTCAGTTTTGATTCTTAGTAGTCTTATGATTTATCTTATATGGGGACAGATTGCACTCCCATCTGATGGAAATTACATGGTATGTACTTTTTTGGTGTCTACAATATATTAGTAAAACTCTCTCTCTCTCTCTCTCTCTCTCTCTCTCTCTCTCTCTCTCTCTCTCTCATCCATGTTTCTTGTATTGTTCATTTTAGTTTTCTGAGAATCCTCTTGGAATATTTCTATGCTAACAACTGATTTATATTTTTCAAGCTTTGAGATTGAATCGGCATTAGGGAAGCAGAAAATTTCAGCACCAAATTCTTGACCTCACTAAGCTTGTTTTTACTTTTTTGGGAGAGTACTTTAATTTAGGTCTTCTGCTTTCCTACGTTTCAGGCTCTGCCGAGGAGTACTTGCCTCCTGATATAACGGAACCTGGAAAACTGGATGAGATGTTTGACCATATGGATGCAAACAATGATGGAAGGGTCAGCTTTGATGAGTTCAAAGAAGCAATTCAGATAAACAGTTTTTTTGAGAGAGGCTGTCTTGTTTCCCCTTCGACCTGGATAAAATTTGTCTTCAACTTGTATCTCTTCCTTTGATGGTTCTAATATTATTTTCTTTAATATTGAATACTGTTCTATTTCAATTGTAAAGTCACTTTGTCCCTGCCCAAGTTGTGGGTTGTATACGACATTGATATCTTGGCTATGCTTCTCAAGAAGGCAATTACAGTTCAAGAAGTGTACTCCTGACTGAGTTGCCAACTGCAAGAGGAAAATATTGAATAGGTTATTTGAGAAAGACTATCGTCAGTCAGTCGCTGTACCTACCCTCTAGTCATAAGCTTTTCTTATTTCAATACTGTCAAAATAAGATTTGAAGCTTATGTGAAATCTCATCTTTTGAGTTGAGCTGGCTGCTCAGATTGGCTGTGTGATAATTATTGTTGAGTGCATGTAGCTATTGTGTATTAATGGAGCCAGTGGTATCTTTTGGTTTGGCATATTGGTTGGATTCCATATGGAAATTTCAAATCTGAGATATGTTATACTAATCCTTGAAAATGTAGCAATAAACACTCTACCAACATCAACATCGGAGGTTTGAAACCAGTCAAGTGATCATGTCTGCGCCCCCCCGCCCTCCCCCCCCCCTCTCTCTCTCTCTCTCTCTCTCTCTCTCTCACACACACACACCCACCCACCGCCTAGCCACACAAAGGACCCAGGTGTGATTCAACTCAATTCAAACTCTTGCTTTGCGTTTCTTGCCAAGGCATGGCTGGGGATGGTCTGCGTGATAAATCTTGTGTGAACGATGAAGGTAGAAGGATTCATATTGAAAAAAGCTATTCTCATAACAATGTTCCTTGTGAGGGATGTGCATATAAGAACATAGAACTTCCTCAAAACGGTAGAAAGGTAGAAGTTTTGGAAATCAAAGAGCACACTTATGAACCAAAGCATCGTAAAGGCTATAACTAAGTGACTGTTTCCTCCTTCAATGTCATCGATGATGGATCCCTTTAGTTCAAATAACCTCAGATGGAAAGGAGAGGTTCTTGTCAGAGTTGATTTTTCTGAAAAAAGGGCAGAAACGTTTGCGTTTTTTGTGCTTTCTCTTTTTGCTGAGGATATGCAGGTCATACTGTGCCATAAACTAGCAATTTGCTATCACAATCCTCCTAGTAATGGGCTAACCATTTCAAGCTTGTCCTCATTGTAATGTGCACATAGATGGATGGGTGAGCTCAAATGACGGGCACGCTGTCAAATAAAGTTAGCAGTCATTTTGTATCATGTCAAAAGGAGTAAATAAACTGAATGTTTATTTCCAGTTTAAATATTAGACTACATATGTGTACACCATGAATGATCTCAATTATCCACAATGATTTGTGTTGGCATTCCTGTTGTGACTCCAGTTCTACTCAATTCATTGCTATAATTCACATCTGCGTGTGGCTTTTGCTCTATTTAAACATTCACTTGTATACATCTAGTATGTAAAGACATGCTATATGACATTGGGTTTTTGTTGATTGACATTGGAATATTAAATTTATATGTATTTAATTGAAATCAAACACAAAAAATATAATAGTAAGTCCAATACGTGTTGGTGGATCCTTTAACAAGGCTAGCACAATAGAAAGCATTGAAACAAGATGCTCAATAGAAAGCATTGCCACAAGATCTTACTTCTTGCCATCAGATATAGGATATATGTAAGGGTTAAATAGCAGAGAGAACAAGGGCAACTATTGATCCGTTTGCAAATGTTTTGGAATGCTATTCATATTGCCTTAAAAAAAAACTAAAAAACCATTATAAAAACGTAATAACACCACATAAAAAAAGACGATTTGGAAAACCCTAATAGGGATTCATGGATCACACTCCAAGATGGAATGTACATTTACGTTCAGGACTTGCATTGAGAGAACAAAATTTACTAGACTTGTACTATTTGTGCAAGTTTGATAGCCATCTTTTCTCATTTCATCACATAGAAAGTAACGTAAAAGATGTTAAGAGGCACTTTACAAAAATGGCTTGCTCTATTATACATTTGGGAGCCTGTATAATTGTAGTCATGTGAGCGTGCTATTGATGGCTTTTTCTCTCTATTCAGTTACACTAATGAACATAACAAAGGGAGTCGTCCAAATGTGCATGACCTACAACTTAATGTTGATGGTGAGAGTGTTGGGTAGCCAAAGTCATAAAGATGATGCAACTCATTGGTCTCATGGGTTTCCACCATCTAGTTTAGTGATAACGTGGTAATCTTTGGGTTCCTGACAATCTGCAAGTAAATTATCTGCGAGTTTCATTCTGCCCATGGTTCACCGATTATGTAACACATGGCATGCCATGTAATGTTAACTGCATTTTATCTCTTATTGCAAGAAGATACTGACTAAATACAAAAATTTTAGTGGATTTTAACGTGAACAAACATGTTGCTTGTGAGGACCTCAATGTGAGACAACTTTGGAAGTGAGATTGGTTGTCTCCACTCTATACTGCTAATAATCTTCTCCAGGTCTCTTGATAGGTGTCATGACAATCTCTAGCACATCTTTCTTCTATGGTATTGTGTCCACTTTTTTTTTTTTTTTGGTCATGTATTAAAATTAGCTTTTCATTTTCTAGTACCACAAAAGGCTTGGATGCCATAGCACGGGCCAATGTATCATGTGAATCATTCACAACCATTCAACTTTATCATGTAAAACAAGTTTATGTGATAATGCAAGTACCAAATTGTGTAGTCTATATGGCAATTTAGGTCCAAACCATCATTGTCATAAAAAATATCCACTTTTAAGATATTAAATCATAATTCTATGAAATACATACATGTTTAATAGGTTGAAAAGTTCAAATTATAAGATAAAAAAAGTATTTTGACACATTGAGATTCAAATTTTGAGTAAGAACATTACTTCAACATATTTTTTGCAGTCTCCAAACATAGCACGTCGACGTGCTTTGTGAAATAGCTAGAAAAAAAAAAATTAAAACTTTCAACGATAGCACACTGAATCACTTGGCATGCCGGTGTGCTAGGTGATTCAGAATGTGTGTGTGTGTGTGTGTGTGTGTGTGTGTGTGTGTGTGTGTGTGTGTGTGTGTGTGTGTGTGTTTCTAGCTGAATCACTTGGCACACCAACGTGCCAAGTGATTTAGTCAAAAAAACAATTTTCTTTTTTTTAGCACGAGGCTAGAAAATTTTAACTTCAAATTTATTTTTTTTGGGATTTCATTATGAAATTTTTAACTATATGCTAAACCACATTTCTTATTAATAAACATTCAAGTAGTGGCATAAATAAAAAAGGTAACACACCATGTGCTATTTTTTTTTATTGACTCATGGCATGAAAGAAACTCGCAAAAGATTTACTCGTAAAATGCCAAGCCCTGTAATCTTTGACTTTGGTTCAATTGAAAATTTCATCTTTGTAAATACTAAAGAGCCATATGTGTTAGAATGTTAGCTGAATCCAATGATTTGATCAAAGATATAAGAAATAACCATTTGATCTATTCCATAACTTTCCACAATCTAGTTTAATGATGAAATGACAAACTTCGAATCTCATTCAAGTCTGAAATTTTGATTATTCATAACAAAGCTTTAAAGGGAAAATAATCATACATAATGTGAAAAATTGGCAAAATCTAGCTTGATCTTTTGCAATATCATATACATAGTGAAATCTCACGTGTGGAGGATGTTCCCACGTGTGGAGGGTATCCATAATCTTCGTAGTTCATTTATGAAAAGTTTGAATAGTCAGTAGGCCTTAATCTTGATTTTGGGGGGTACTTTGACTTTTCCACCCCTTGTACACATGTTGGTAGGTGATTAGGCCAAAATTAGTGTGTGATGTAGCTTGAGGTAGGTTAGGCTTCTTACACATTGCATGATAGTCGAGGACTAGTGACACTTTCCTATGTGTTGTCATGAATTCATGTGACCAATCAAAAGCAAAAGATCCATGAAATTGGTCCAATTATAATCAAGGGTCCTTATGTCACTAGACCAATCAAAGTTAGAGGAGCTATGTAAGAGATCCAATCATTTTACTTGCTTTCTACTCCTCTTGGATCTCAAATCACTATATAGAGGAGCTCATTCTTTGTACAAATGATGAACTTGAGAGTTAATGCAATTTTGGTTCACATACATTTTTGGTCTATTCTTTATCTACCCGAGTATGAATATATCTTCTCTCTCTACCCGAGAGCAACATGCTTGATTTTGTCTCTCATAGTGAATTTCACTTTGTTTTTTCATGTGAATGTGAAAAAGTAGCTTCTCTTTGGATGATCATAACTTTTGTTGTAGATGAGCTCTTTCCTTTATTCAAATCTTGATAGATAGCCCTTGAAAATCCGATTTGATCTATCATAGATGCATCTTGTGCAACCTCACATGCATGAAGGTCATTGTAGAACCTAGGTCTCTTTGCATGTAGAACCTAGGTCATTGTAGTCTAGGTCTCTTTGCATGTCCTTAAATCTCATTTTTTTAACATGGTAGCAGAGCCTAGGTACATGCATTCATGAAGTTTGATCTCCATGAAACAAGATATTGAGTGAAAATTCTAGGTTTGAGAGTGCTCTTGCATCCCAATTGTCTTATAGCTTTAAATTGGCTAATGATTGCTTGATTGGAGTGATTTCTTGGATAATTTGTTAGCATTTAATGTATGAAAATTACAAGCCACGTGTGAGTTGCATCCACTTAGGAATTTTGTAGCAAACTCATCTTGAGCATCAAGTGTAGATTGAGAAGACCAAGCCCCCAAGGGTTGTTGATGCATCTTGTTGATGTATAGATCCAATGTTTGAGGGTACCTAGTGTTTTTTTGGATCTTTATGGTTTAATGCCCTTGATCTTGAGTGTTACGTCCAAAATTGAAAGGTTCTCTCAATTCTAGTCAAGTGACAAGGATCTAGGACATTGTTTGTAATCAAATCCATTCTAGATCTAAAGATTTAGAGTCACTGGTCTTTGTGGAGTCCAATAGGGGTGATTGGATCTGAATTTGGTGTGGTTTGGTGCAAATTTGTAGTGCTCTGATTTTTGTGATCAAGGCAAGACTAGGTTTTGGTGTGATGTTATTGTTATGTTTGTGATCTAGACCTTTTGTAGACCTTTCTAGATTTTTGATGTGTTTAAATCTAGTGTTTTGAGGGTCAAAAAGTCATTATTGGAGTCCTTTCACATGTGTGTACTTTGTGTACAAGAAAATCTTTTAGTGAAGATTGATTCTAGGATTTGTCATAGAGATATTGCGTAGATCTTGCTAGACCTTTGATTTGTTTAAGTCTAGGCTTTTGGGAATCACAAAATCACTTTGTAGAGTCATTTCACAAGCTTTTACTTTGTGTACATTTTCATTTGTCTCATCATGGCATTAATGGGAGGTACCTATTGAAGGCAATTGAAAGATTGAATTCCTCCAACTATTCTACTTGGAAGGTTAGGATGGAATCTATTTTGGTGCTTCAAGACATTATGGATATTGTGCTTGGCAATGAGGAGGAGCCTCAAGTGCCTCAAGAATCCATAAAGTTCAAGAAGAGGGCAAGGATGGCCCTACATATCATCAAGATGAATGTATCCAATAATGAAGTGTTGAGGGAGATTGTGAAAAATTGGCAAAATCTGGCTTGGATATTTCACAAATTCTTGTATGTGAGAAAATATCACACGTGTGGAGCATGTTCCCATGTGTGGAACATAGTCTAATTATGTTAGTTCTATTTTGAGTTAGGGGTACTTGTGATTTTAGTAGAAATCTAGCCACATGTTAAATGTTGATTAGGACATTTTTGGCATTAGAGGCAATTTATGCAAGTACACATGTAAAGGCTTGATTTGGCCAAAAGTAGAGAGTGATGTAGCTCAAGTTAGGTTAGGCTACTTACATTTGTCAAGTTGAGGTTGGGTGTGTGACTCATCACTATGTGTTGGCATGAGAGTTAGTGACCAATCAAAAGCTAGAAATCCATCAAATTGGTCCAATCAAGTTAGAGAGCAGTCACTCAACTAATAGGATTTAGAGGAGGTAAAGAAGAGTTCCAATCATGTTTCACTCCCCTCTACCTTGAGTTGCTACATATATGAGTCTTAGTTCATTTGTAATTAAGTTTTATGGAGTCATGAGATTTCTATACTATTTCGAGTCAAAATTAATTTTTTCCTCTACTCGAGTTCTTGATTGTGGATTGTTCGCTGATTCTAACGAATCCCCAAGATACTCGACCAGAGCTAATCAAGAGCACCTCTCACCATAGACTGAGGTCTCTGAGAAGACGAGACGAACAAAGACTGAGAGCCGAGGAATACTAGTTAGTCTTGTAAAGAAGAAACTGTGTAAGCCTCATGGTGAATCCCAAAAGATGGAATGACCATGTAGGAACTAGTATTTCTAGGCAAAGTAATAAATGCAAGTAGACCCCTCTTAAAGAAAGTAGAGTGAGCCACCTTTTGATGGTGACCTCTAGTGGAGAGCATTATTCCACTTGTAATTTGTGAAATGTGGAAATGCCACTAGAATGCCACCTAAGGAGCTCTCTTGCTTATTTAAGAGACTCCCTCTTTGAGAAGATGATTGTTTGGTGCATTCTTTGAGCTCCTTGATCATGATTGTTTTCTTGAGTGATTTTCTTATGACCATGCCCTTCCATTCCTTGTGTGTGGTTGTGGATTTAGTGATGGATTAGTTTTCTTGCTTTCCTAGTTGTGGATTGGATTTCTTTTCTTGCTTGTGGATTAATAAAGGAATCAGCATTCAGGTAAATTATAGAGGCTAGAAATGTGGTGTAAATTTTGCAGATCCTTGACATTCTAGTGCTTGAAGTTCTTGGGAGTCCAAGAATCAAGAAATGAGTGTTTTTTGATTCTTGGACTTCTAAAATGCTATTAGATTAGTTTCTTGTTTCAGGTCTGTGAATTACTGTATGTGTAGAATAGTTTTAATGTTTAAGATCTGATTAAAACTCATTTTTTGCAACATTAAAGTAGGATTTCATGGCATTTCAACCACTCTACATGTTGATTTCTTGGTTGAATGCATAATCTGCATGTTTGATTTGAAGCATGTGATTCCAGTGCAAGAGTGACCCTCCTGAGTCATCCTCTGCTAGGTAGGACATAAACTACAAAACGTACATCTGTCCCTTTTGACTGATTCTGGGAGAAACAAGAAAGCTATAAACCAAGAAGTGCCCAAAGAGCCTAATAACAGGCAGAACATGTCTGAAGCTAAGAAGAAGCAAATAACCAGCCAACTGATTCTCTAGAACAGGAAATTAGTAAACATTTGGCCTGTTGCCCAATTCACATTGTTAAACGATCCATGCTGCAATACTTCCTTTCATCGGATCCATACAAGAAACCTGAAACATTTCCAGATCCATTCATAGCTCAAAACGACCTGCAACCACCCTCCACACATTCCATAACACCTCCTCCGATCCTTCTGCATCCTCATTTACCCACAATATACCCATCCTCTGCACCCCGTTTGCACTCCTGACCCCTTCACTCCCATCACTCCCATCTCAGCCGAACCCCTTCATTCCCATCTCAGCCGAGCCCCCTCCTGACCATCTCAAACGAGCCCCCTTCTGAACATCTCAGTCTAGTCGTTCGTTAACATCTTAGCCGAGCCCCCTCCTAAACATCTTAGCCGAGTCGTTTGTCAACATCTCAGCCGAGTCCGTCGTCACCATCTCAGCCGAGCCCCTTCGTTACCAACTCGACCGAGGCTGTAAAAAAAAAAAAAAACTCAAATCTCGACCGAGTCATTTTTGGACTCAATCTCGACCGAGTTGTTTTGGACTCATCTCGACCGAGTCGGTTTTGGACTCAATCTCAACCGAGTCATTTTGGACTCCACCTCGACTGAGTCGTTTGGAAGCCATCTTGATCGACGTCGTCCTTCACCATCTCAGCCGAGCCCTCCAACTCCCATCTAAACCGAGTCTCGTTGTTGCAACCTCGACCGAGTCGCCAAAACGTAAGATCTTCACCGAGCCGAAAAAATCATAAGATCTCAACCGAGTCCTCTGATCACGATCTCGACCGAGCCTTCTGGTCACGATCTCGACCGAGTCTCTTGGTCACGACCGAGTCTCTAGGTCAGATCTCGACCGAGTTTTTGGGGTAAGTTCTCAATCGAGAGTCAGGGCTTGATCAAATCTCGACCGGATCATTTCAATAGCATCTCGACCAGGCCGAACGAGATCCACGCCCAATGACATAATTTTTGACAAAGATCTCTGATTTTCATTTCGATCAAAACCATAATTTTGATTGAGCCTTAGAACTCAAAAAAAAAGAAGGCATATACACCCCAAAAAAAAAAATCCCAAAAAAAAACAAAACTTATACCAATAGAAAGCCCTTCAGATATTGAGTCTCTCGTTTCCTACTAGTCAAAAAAATAAAATAAAATAAATAAATAAAATCGAAAACAAAAAAATACCAAAAATCCATACAAACCACAAAATACACGACAGTAACAATGGAACACCATCCTGATCCCGATACCACAACAGATTATCAGCCCGAGATGGTGTCCCCTTCCACTGAGCAAGCTAGACTCAATCGATACCCTCGAATGAGGTCCCAAATATCCGAATCATCCACAAACCCATTCGAAAGCCAAGAACCTGAAAGAGCCGAGTCTTCACGAGCTTGAGCCCATTTTAATGGTGCTGACCCCTCACAGGCCAGAACCCCTTTAATGGCGCTTTTGCTACCCACAGTGCTCATATTGAAAGAGAACACCCAAGTTGGATCTACCCAAGTTTGATGGTAGTTCGAACCCTCAACGATTTTTGCAAATCTTTGAGAATGTGTGCGATGTGTATGGCAAAACATCTCCCGATGCTATGGTCCAACTATTTTCCATGACCATGATCGCTAAAGCACGTGTGTTGGAGGGTTTGCAGATCCCAAGGCAACCCTAACCCTAGTTAATAAGTGAGAGGGATTTGGCACCTTGTGTGTATAAGTCCAACCCGATGATCACATAGTTATTTGATTAATTAGAATGATAGTAAAAGGACTTTAGGCCTTTTTGCGGGACTTTTAATGTCACAGGGCCTAAATGTCAAGTTAGTGAATAAAGTTGGGTTTCCCTCCAATTTTGATGGTTCCCACACTTTTTTAAATTTAATAAAAAGAGAGGCAAGACTGGACCAATAGGATTCAGAGGCCAGGGTCCTCCTCTCTACTATGAAAAGGGACCAACTCGAGTTGCTCCTCATCTTCATTTCCTCATTTCAATAAAGCAGATTGGTTCTCTTTAGAAATGGATTGATGAATGTCCTTGCTTTTTCTCTCTTTCCTCCATTTCTCATGCTTTCTTTGAACTTTGCTAATTGTTGGATTTGATCATTATTGGGATTGCTATTTCTTATGCTTTTTGTGAGAGAGAAAGGGAGAGAGAGAAGAGTTAGTTTCTATCATTGTTGTGGATTTAGGATTAATGGAAGTAGGGTTAATGGATGTTAGTGTTAGATCCTCCATTCATGTTGAAATCTGAACTATACTATCGCTCGCATGGGAACGAACCTACGCGTGACAACTAACTCCGTCTCTTTGATGCTAGATTGACTAGATCTTGGATTCAGGTTAGGCAAGGAAAGAAACCCACTACAATTTTGGCGCCGTTGCCAGGGAGCTGCGCCAATTTTTCAGTTTGCAACAAGTTTGGATGATGGTTAGCTTGCATTAGGCACCTTGTCGTGGCATGAATAGTGTTAAAACTGCATTGTAGGGATAGTTTGGGATTGATTTTGCTAGATTTTGAGTGGATTTGCTTGTTTGAAATCTAATCTAATTATTAAACAGGGAAAGCTATTCAGATCACTAATTTTAAGATCCATTTGGATCTGAGATATCAGACAAAATAACAAAAATCGGTCAAATCTGTAAAAATTGGTCAAAAAGAGGCAAAAAGCATCATCAGAGCCCAGAACTTTTTACCCTCTTTCAGGAAACCTTCGCTGAGTTGTAGACACCTTCGGTTTTGTTTACAAAACCTTCAGTTTGAAGGGCAAAGATAAATTCCCAGTAGATTTCCAAAAACATCAGAAAAACCACAAAAAAACACCAAAAATTATCAAAATCCTAAAAAATAAAAAAAAGAACCTTCGCTCAATTCACTGTGCTTAGATGTGATCCAGATCTATCTTTTTCCAGGTCGGCGAAGAATAATACCAAAAATAGAAAGGTTTCCAAAGGATCAGTTGTCATATTGTCATATTTTTGTCAAAAAAATCACTTTTTTGCAAAATTACCAGTATTACTCTTGATCCTTTGCCAGAACCTTCGTCGAGTTTCCAGAACATTCTATTTATATAAAAATACTATTTTTGAGTTCGGCGAAGATTTATCTTAATCAGATCACAAAAAATATTGATTTTTACCCTCGCCAGATCACAAAAACTATATTTTTTGTGTTAGAAACCTTCGTCCGGCTGTCCATAGTTTTATCTGTGTCAGATCTTCCATCTGAGAAATCGGCGAAGGTTATTTCCCAAGAAATTGTCAGAAAAGTGTTCAGAGAGTTTTTATCCCAAAATAGCACTATTGAACCTTCACCAAGCCAACCTTCGTCTAGATAACCTTCGCCAGTCCTATTTTTAATTTCTGATTTTCCAGATCAAGTCTCTATCAAAATTTGGATCAGATCTGATATATTCTGAATTGGACTCTGAGAGAATTATTATTTTTGAGAAGTATTGATTGATCGAATTTTGGGTAGTTTTTCATCATATAGAATCAGATTCTTGAAAAGTGGAATAGAGCTAGTAGATCTAATTTGAGATAGTTTTTGGAAAAATCTATATCCAATCACATTATCAATTTGATCTAAATGGCTACACCTGGAGCTGCTCCTGGAGGTGCTCCACAGGAGGTCAATCCAATTATTGTTAGAAGAGCACTCCGACTGGATCTACCCAGATATAATGGATTAACAGATCCAGTTCAATTTCTTCAGATCTATGCTGAATCCTGTGAGGTCTATGGTGAGATTTATCCTCAAGATAAACTTAAGCTGTTTTCTATGGCCTTAACAGGCGCAACACAAGATTGGTACTTTAACCAAGATGAAACTGAGCGTACAGATTGGGAGGTTGTTAAACGAGCCCTTATCACACGGTTCAGACCACTGAAGTTTATGGAAGACCCTTTCCTACTTTTAAGTAGAATTAAAATGGGAAAGCGGGAAATGGTTCGAGATTACATCGAAAGGGTGAAACGTCTTAGATCTGATGAGCTGATTAATGAAAATGCCATGATTATGTGGTTTTTGTCAGGTCTACCTAAACAGATCCGACGTGAACTGAAACGTCATAATGAGTACTCACTTTTGCAAAATGCGATGGACGTTGCAATTTGGGAGGAGGATGAAGATTCAGATGATGAGCCGAATGTCAGTATGTTGCCTTATATAGCAGGGCAAACTACTACGACATCCACCACTATTGCATCAATGAATGCCAATGCTACTGCAGAAATGATGCTCAATGAGTTCGAGAAACTTGGGAAGACCCAGCAGAAATAGATGGAAAAGTTGCAGTTGCAATTTGATGAGAAGATCAAAGCATTGGAAAATTTCCACGGAGAAGCGAACAAGGAACCTGAGAAGTTTGCAAAGACTTTTCCTACCAAGAAACATATCTAGTGTTCTATTTGTACAAGAAATCACACAGTGAACGAGTGTCCTTAATTGAAAAAATGAATGGAAATCAATGTTTGCCATCTGTGTGATTCACCTGACCATGAGACTGCCTTTTGCAACTTCAACCCTCGGATGATTCAGCAACGGTATGCCCAGATGGGATATCGAGATCCACAATATGGAGGCAATCCAACAGCAAGACTACGACAATCTACTCTTGGATACCCGGAGCGTCTAGCCTTGCCTGCCCCACCAAAGCACTCCGCTCGTCCTGCCAGTTTGATGGAACCAGAACCTTACGGAAGTGTTGAGCAATGGAGCTATGGTAATGATCAGGAAGGTGGATCTTCAGAACAGTATGCCATTTATGCTGCCGCTCAACAACAAGCCTCGAGAAATTGGGCCAGAGCACCACTTGGATGCTTTGCATGTGGAGAAAATCACAGAGTTGCAGAATGCCCAAATAAAGAAAAATTTGTACCATTCCGTAGTGACTGTGGATATGGGCATTGCTATAAAGACTGTCCAGCAAGACTGAAGCCACCACCAGCAGCACCTGTAAATTTGATAACAATCAAGCACGGATCGATAGCTCATAATAAACCAAGTGCACCCTTGATGGTTTCACGAATTGAATCCGCACCAATTAATACTGAAGTGCATGATGAACTGCCAGATGCTGCGTTGTTCTATGTTGAAGCAGTACCTGAGTGGGCGGCAGATATTGTTGAGTACCTGATGCTAGGACAACCGAATGACTCTTTGACAAAAGTATAGAAAAGAAAATTGATTCATAAGACTCAACCTTATCAATTAATTGCAGGACAATTATATCGTCGTGGATTAGATAATATTTTACGAAGATGTGTTTTACCGCATGAAGTACCAGATCTAATCATGTTTTCACAAGATGGCATGGGTGGAGGACACTTCTCTACAGATACTACTGTTTGCAAACTTTTGCAATGTGGTTGTTGGTGGCCTACGCTTCATAAGGACACAAAAAATTTTATTCAGACATGTGATGTCTGCCAACGAACACAACGGCCTACTCGACATAATTATGAACCCTTACATCTGGTTTTATCGCAAGCACCGTTTGAAAAATGGGGACTGGATTATGTTGGTCCTATTCATCCCACTGCTCAAGGATCTCAGGCTCGCTACATTATCGTCGCAACTGATTATATGACCAAGTGGGTTGAGGCCAAAGCTGTCAAAGTAGCTGATGCGAAATCTAAAGCTAAGTTTCTATATGAAAATATTATAGTCAGATTTGGATGTCCGATCGAAATTGTCAATGATCGGGGCACACACTTTGTTAATCAAACAATAAAGTGTTTACTGGAAGATTTTTTTGTTATACACAGATTTAGTACTCCCTATTATCTTAGAGGGAATGGCCAAGCTGAATCTTCCAATAAGATTCTCTGCACCATTATGACAAAGACAGTTGAAGCGAGTCGGTTTGATTGGAAACATAAACTGTATGCAGCATTATGGGCATTCAGAACCGCTTACAGAAATAGTATAGATCAAACACCTTTTCAACTGGTTTATGGTCAAGATGCTGTTATGCCAATTGAATTTTTAATTCCATCTTTACGCATAGCAGCAACGGAACAATTAAATGATGATCAGTCTTTACAACTTTGCCACGATGCGTTGCACAAATTATGTGAAACCCGATTGATGGTAGTTCATGCCTTAGCAGCAGAGAAAGCCCGCCGCAAGGCATGGCACGATCGGCGATTGCATAAGAAAGATCTGGAAGTAGGAGATCTTGCATCGATGTACAAAACCAAGCTAATCAAGGGTAAGTTGAAGTTTACTGGAGAAGGCCCGTATAAAGTGAAGGAAATCTTGAACTATGGCGCAATAATTCTTGAGCACTTGGATGGGAAACGATTTGATACTTCGATAAATGACAGCCGATTACGTAAGTTTCGGCAGCCTGCTCCGCCAGTTCAGCAAGCCTAATCTCCATATATTTTTTCATTTTATTTGTTTTCAATTTTTGGTTTTTGCTGGACAAAGACAAAAAAAAAAGAAAAAGAAAAAGAAAAAATAAGAAAAGACTGATGAGCAAAAGTCAGGAAGTCATCAGCATAAGGAAACGGAAGCACAATATTTTTATGAAAAATGACTTAGAAAACCACTGTTTTGGGCCGATTTGGCCAATACAGTATCAAAAACCTTCGCTGAGCTCTCAAACTATACATCCACTCTTGATTTATCTAAATTGAGGTGGGCGAAGGTTTTTGACAAGAGAAAATTCAATTTTTGAGTCAGGCGAATGTTCAGTGATATGCCATTTTGGGAATCTTCGCCGAGCATCATAACATCATTATGAACCTTTGCCGACCTGCTAGATCTTAAATTGTCAAAATTAGGTTGTCCATAGGTTCAGATTGTGGAAAAAAACATTTATGATAGTACCTGGGCTAAGGACCCTCTTGTGAGAAGGTTCATCCTTCGCCAGCCCTGAAAAATGTTTGCCTGAAAGGTTCAGATCCCTAGAAACCTTCGCCGAGATTTTTATAGCCTATTTTTACAGTACTGTACATGCCTACAAATTTTTGGCTAGAACTGATTAGCCCAACTACTATTCAGTGTAATGGACCCACCAAATTCACCTATAAGTTGGCTGAATTCGATTCATTCCTCACTTGTGCTAGCGAAGCTCTTGCGAATTTTTCTTGCGACCAAAGCCTTCCAAATTTCTTGCATTGCCTTCTGATACATTCTCACGCGGTTATAGTTCCTTTCTGATCATC
Organism: Diphasiastrum complanatum; assembly: GCA_029204225.1. Taxonomy (NCBI): domain Eukaryota; kingdom Viridiplantae; phylum Streptophyta; class Lycopodiopsida; order Lycopodiales; family Lycopodiaceae; genus Diphasiastrum; species Diphasiastrum complanatum. Next base: position 18,724 of record MU831639.1, read on the forward strand.
ATGTCTTCTACCGATACTTCCCAGTCTCCACGCTATACTATCCATCGTGGTGTCCCATCTGCAACGGACATCATGATTCTTCCTAGCACAAGCATGGTCACTTAGTGGATGATTCGTCCGGAGCCTCTACTTACTACAATGGGTATTTATGAGAGAGCCTTTTCGGGACGCATCAATATGGATTTCATTACTCTTGCCTTCAGTACGTGGAAGGAAGAAAAATCCAAGTTTTACATCACCTTCCAAGGAGCCACACACAAGGTGTGCGTCACTGAGGCCGCACTTGCAGGTATAGGAATCTCATCCGATACGCACGCCTCACCCAATCACAAGCACGCCAAACAGGCCATCAAGCCATCCATTGACCTCACCAACGATCTGCATTGGACTAGTGATGTTACCTTCTGGAAGCCATCACTGAGCCTTCCATCCACGCCGCTGCCCAGTTGTTGAATCATTTCCTGATGGTTGGCAACCTCAGGAAAGACCGCATCACATCTCAAATCCTTCACAGGATAGTGGAGTCTCACATCAAGTCGGCCAAAGTCCCACTTGAACCATATAACTGGTTCAAGACTGTTTCTGGTGAGCTCAAGCGAGCTATTAAGGCCAATACAAAGCATCAGTTCATCGCTGGCTCTCTATTGTCCCTCTTAGCCGTCTCTCACTTAGAAAACAGACTCCATGGCTTCTGTGCTTTCGGTTTACGAAGAAGCACCAGCCGAGTCATCTCACCAGGCCTCAAGTTCTCATAGTCGTCGTCGTCCACGCAGCGAGATCGTAATTCCTGACTCGCCTTCTGCGTCACGACATCGTACTAGGCATACCTCATCAGCTGCGCTTCCACCCCCTGCTGTTGTTCGCACTGAACTTTCCATTCCCCTCGTCTCTGATGCTTCCCTCACCTCTGCTCCCATACAAGGACAGTCTGTGACCATTGGGCCTACCATTCCCATCACAGTTGCCCAGGCCGCCTCACCCCCGCACATCGAAGCAACCTCACCCAACACACAATTCTTCATGGATATGTTTGATGATTCCGATCTCCTTTGGGACCACCGAAATCTTTGAAATGCCCTAGAGCCCAGCACCCTTTGAACCCCAATCCCCTGGTAGAGGATTCGGGCATATCCATGAAGCTAATGTTGGTGTCAAAGATGCCAGTCAGCAACCACCCACACAAGGTAGCCCAGCCACACTTCGGGTCGACACAACTGTCAAGTCACCAAAGCAGTTTGACGCCACGGTGCCTGAAGGGTTTGAAGATGAGGATATTTTTGAAGAAGAAGAGACTTTGGCACCTATTCCACGCCTACCACGAATAGTACCATCAGGGTCTCCTGCTGCTGCCACCTCCACGACTTTTGATTCTAGTGATGCTCTCGGGTTAGTTTCAAGCCTTGGGCAAGTGATCCAGTCTATGCTGGATAAAAAAAAAGAAATGGAGCAGATGATCTCTGTTTTAGGATTTGAAAACACTCTGATCAGCCAAAACATTGTCCAGCTGGATCAAGAGGTGAAGATAGCCAAGCAACATGAAGAAAAGGCTGAAAGCGAAAAGACATTGGCCCAGCAACAAGCTGATTGCTTGGAGACCTACATCAGCTCCCTGCAAAATGCCCTGACAATCGCACAGGATCAGGTAGATAAGGCAGTGCAAGATGCCAAGCAACAGGTGCAGCTGCTGAAGGGGCAATTACAAATGGCCGAACAAGATCACACACGGCTTCAAGGTGAATTGGATGTGACCACCCTTGAGCGTGATTCGTATCTGCAAACACAAATACCCGATCATCCGGTCACACCGACGGAGATTGCATATTTGTTCAAGAAAGTGGAAACATACAAAGTGGCCCTTTAGGGATTCCAAGGCCGCTTTGATAGGTTCAAAGGAGTAGCTTCAACCGAGTTGGAAAAGGCAAAAGAGACCATCAACGTCTATGAAAAAGCCGCCGCTCAAGTGTTGGAAGCTGGACTACAAATCCCCGTCCCGATCATGCCGCAATTCTCTCCTTTGCACCAAGAAGCTGTACATATGGATACAGGGGTTGATTCGAGCATGGACCAGTGGGGAGCTCCAGATCTAGCATATCAACTGCCAACTATACCGGCAGTACAAGCAGGTCCATCCTCATCAAGGACAGGCCATTTATTCAGAAGGCCCATCAGCGTCGAGGACCAGATCCAGACCTTCTTAAAGCAACATCTGCATGAGTCCTCGCATAGTGGATGGGTTCTCAAATTTAAGACCTTCGAGATTGAGGCCGACAAAGAATTGGACAAAATATCTACACTAGGAGAGCAGTCGGCATGGAGAATCACGGTTTTTGAGAAAACTCCAGAATCAGTTAGGAGTTACGTCACCAGCCCTCGCCAGTTGCGGGTAGATCCTTATTACGTGCCAATGCTGTGAAGACAAAAATGGAAAGATTTGGCATTGGCTATGGATAAAATCACCATCCATGCGTCCAATTGGCCAATCATTCACCAGCCTTACAGCTGGAATATTTCAGTGGATTTCCACCGGGCCTTACAGGCATATCAAAGAGAGTATGTCCACTCTCCGGATCCAACAATGCGACAATCGGCAATGTTTGCAAAAGATCTAACTCTGTTGGCGTCAGTGGCAACCAAATGGGACGACTGCCTTCCTACCCTGGCATTTGATCCAAATAAGCCGATGGCCTCAGAGCAAATCAAAGATTAGCTGCCGATTGTTCGACTGTATTTCCGTGCGACTATGATGGGAGGCTCTTGGGAATCCCGCTTCACCTCATGGACAACTTCCAAGTGGATTGCCGGAGCCCACCATTGTTTCCTGCCGCATAATTTGGATTTCAATACTGCACGCCTTGACTTTATGGAGAAGGTGTAGTATCATTTAATTAAGATTCGACGCGAAGCCAATAAAAGTCCCCAATAACTGCATATTGCAGGTGTCGTGGGACCGCCACCAGTTTTGGTGGGGGATACTGTTGGAGGGTTTGCGGATCCCAAGGCAACCCTAACCCTAGTTAATAAGTGAGAGGGATTTGGCACCCTGTGTGTGTAAGTCCAACCCGATGATCACATAGTTACCTGATTAATTAGAATGATAATAAAAGGAGTTTAGGCCTTTTTGCGGGACATTTAATGTCGTAGGGCCTAAATGTCAAGTTAGTGAATAAAGTTGGGTTTCCCTCCAATTTTGATGGTTCCCACACTTTTTTAAATTTGAATAAAAAGAGAGGCAAGACTGGACCAATAGGATTCAGAGGCCAGGGTCCTCCTCTCTACTATAAAAAGGGACCAACTCGAGTTGCTCCTCATCTTCATTTCCTCATTTCAATAAAACAGATTGGTTCTCTTTAGAAATGGATTGATGAATGTCCTTGCTTTTCCTCTCTTTCCTCCATTTCTCATGCTTTTTTTGAATTTTGCTAATTGTTGGATTTGATCATTATTGGGATTGCTATTTCTTATGCTTTTTGTGAGAGAGAAAGGGAGAGAGAGAGGAGTAAGTTTCTATCATTGTTGTGGATTTAGGGTTAATGGAAGTAGGGTTAATGGATGTAGTGTTAATGCTTAGTGTTAATGGATGTTAGTGTTAGATCCTCCATTCATGTTGAAATCTGAACTATACTATCGCTCTCATGGGAACGAACCTACACGTGACAACTAACTCCGTCTCTTTGATGCTAAATTGACTAGATCTTGGATTCAGGTTAGGCAGGGAAAGAAACCCACTACAACGTGACTGGTTTTTTAACCTTGATCGTGAAGATAAATTGAATTGGTCTAATATAAAAGAGTCCTTTATCAAGCGTTTCAAACCATTTCGTTTGATAGGGAGTCATTTTTGTCAAATTGAGTAAATTAAAATGACAAAAGATGAATGCGTACGAGACTATATTGAGCGTTTCAAGCACTTAAAAAGTCAAGTAGAAGAACAGCCCACCGAACAAATGCTCATCATATGGTTTTTAGTCGGCCTTCCAAGATGGATTCGATGCGAGCTTAGATACAAGCCTAAAGTTAGCTATGTCTGATGCCATCAAGGAAGAAGACAAGAGATCCAATAATGACGAACCTAGGGAACGGAAAGCACATCTAGCAATCCATGAGTCGAAGCAGATCGAGGATACCCAAGATCAGCTTTGGAAATCACAGCTGGAGTTGCTTAATCAGCAACATCAACTATAGATGGAGAAACTCACCAATGAGTTTCAAACTACTCTCAAGTCTATCCAACGTAGTATGCCTAATCAACCACACACTGCCTAGGTACCTAATAGACAAAAATTCATTTGGTGTCCACACTGTCGGGTTACGCATCCTACTGATGCTTGTCCTTCATATCAGTCTATCCAAGCACATGACATCCAACGATATGAAGACCAACATCACAATCTGGACACTCCTCGCATTATAACGAATACCCACCAGAAAGTCCAGAACAACTAGCCATACAAGATGGCTATGTGTAGCGCAGGCATCCCAAAGGGAGCCGGGAACCACGACTTAGCTTTCCAGCCTTCAACTCTTGCCATCCAAACCCACTTGACATACAAGCAGCCAACTCGCCAACAACGATCAGACTTAACCCACTTGAAGTTTCGAAAACCAACATTGAGATCCAACCTGGCGCCATGCCAGATCGGGGGTTCCCGATGTGGGTGACTTCCCTCCAAGCAAGCTGCCCGACATACATCAAACTTAACCAACTCAAAGCTTCGTTACAAACGAATAACATCCATTCCAAGCAAGCGGTCTGACTTACATCAGACTTAACCAACTGAAAAATTTGTCACGAGCGCTGGAAGCCAACCTGGTGCCACGCCAGACTGGACAGCCATAAACAGGTAACTTCCACCCCAGCAAGCCATCCAACTCAGCCGACAGGTTAGAGCCCGTTCCCCAAGAGCTTAACCCATTCACATTCATGCAAGGAACACTCTAAACCACAAGCCGCGACAGATATGGAGACAACCAGTTCCTGGACCAAATGGTCCCGACAGCATACCGCTGGCGCCACGGACCGAATGGTCTCGACGACATACCGCTGGCATCCTGGGATACGACCCTCAGCTATGTGCCAAGTTAAAAATTTTGAAAGCGGCCTTACAACTGGCGCTTTTACAGAACACTGAAACCCAGAAGGTAATCAGAGTCAGTTTGAGGAAAATCCCACTTTATTGATAAATCTGAGAAGGTTACATTTCAAGTGTGTGACCGACCCTAGTCTCCGGGGCGCTAGCATGCCAAGGCGAGAGCCATGACAACATTCCAGCAAGGGAGGCTGAGACTTGGTTGGAACTCGCCCTGAGTCGCAATCCGCACTCCCCTATAATATTGGTGTAATTCGGCACCCCCCCCCTCATACCAAGCACTCTACCCAAGCTGGTAAAGCACATTTTTCTCTCTCTAGGATTTTCTCTTTCTAGAAAGTCATTTTCTCTCTCTAGATTCTATTGATCCCCAGGTTTCCTTTAATCATGCCTAGATCGTGTGAGGTGATTGCACATCGATCTGAGCTCTCTGGACTCCGCTAGAACCGATCAAAGATTTTCAGCCATAGGAACTTGGCACCGGCTGGATTTTGGTCACAGTGGCACCGGGAGCAGCAGGGGCGCTGCTGGCGCCGGGGACATAGCTGGCGCCGATGGCGCCGGAAGTAAAGCTTGTAAAGGTAGCTTTACAACATCCACCCCACCTTTATAAAATCTGATGTCCTCATCAGATGTTAGATTAAAGTAAAGGTGTCTCCCAATTAAAATAACTATACATTTAAGCTACTTGGCACAGTACTCAATTTACTGACCACTTTTTATTAACATTGAAGCTGGCACACCACAAGTCGGAGGCTCAGCTCTTTGTACTGAAAGATTACATAACTTGAAAATATATCTTTGTCTGAGAAAAGCGTAGATTTGATATCGCTTTCGTAAAACCCAAAAACCTTATTAACTGGTGACAGAGGCCTTTCTTTGAAATGTTCGCCCCTATCGCTTCTGACTTTCGACTTTGGAACTCCTTTGAGCTCCTGATTTGTCCTTGATGCACTTTGTGTTGAGCTCCCTGAGCACCAGATTTGTTCAGTTCCGCACAGGTATCAAGGCTCCCTGAGCCAAAGGATTTATCGTTTGATTGCCTACTTTATGGTCCACTCCGTGCCTTGTTGCTTCTGCACCTTGATTTCTCTCCTTGTCCTAGCCTGATCTTGATACTTTTCCATATTGGCTCTTTAAGGTAGGCAAAGATTGAGTACTCCGCAATGCACCTCTCACTTAGCTTGAAGTAGCTCTTTGAATCAGCCCAAATGTAACCATTGACCTCGTGGAAAGCCAAAGGGTCACATCAGTTTGATCCGCATCCGAACTATCTCTTCGCGTTTGTTTGAAGCACCATGTCCGTCGCGCAAAACTTGACTTTCACAATTCCATCACTGGTCAGTTGCCTCACAGTCAAAACAAGAAGTGTACATCGAGCTTGGCTTCAAGTAGCTCTCTTTGAATCAGACACATGCACCCAGAGTTTGCACTAGTCTGATCTCAACGCGAAGTGTCCCTTAGCGTCCGTTCGAAATACCAAGTCTCTCATGCAAGGCTCAACTTTCACAGTGTTCGCCAGTCTCCTCGTGTGAGTATGGCTAGGTCACCTTGAATTTGCCCCCATTTTGATCAACTTTCAATCAAAATTTGCCCCAAGAGAGAGGTGTGTGTGATAGTTCCCCTCCACTCATTAACTCAGCTGATCGGACTTAGAGTAGAGTTCTTCGGACAAAAAGCCTTTCCAACACTTTGCTTCCCATCTGCTAGGATTATGGCTCGATCCAACTTGTTGCCAATCTCTGAAGAGGATCCTAGTCTTTTCCCTTTGAGGAAAAACCCAACTGATATTGGATATCACCCATGCTCAGTGAGTTTCAGTTCCGAAGGTGGCCGTCCCAAAATGAAGACCAACTGCTCCATAGAAGATCTCCCCTGAAATTGCCCTTTCCAACTTTTGACTTCCTGCTTGCGTCTGGTGGGCGTTGTTGCAAATGAAACTAACCCAAGAAACAGGCTAGCCATCCATCCTTTGCAAACATTGAGTCGTTTCGTTGCCGTTCACGTGCGAGTACTTGAACTGCAAATCCGTCCCACAGATTCTGTAGTCCTCTTTGTTTGATGGTATCAGCCTTCAAAAGAAAAGGTTCCTTCTTCAGCTCCTTGTATCACAAGCAATCATGCAAACTAGGCAAAGCACGAGTACTAAGACTCACCACGAATACATACAAGTAAGACACTCAAGCAGGTTTACTAACAAGTAACAAAGACAAGGTCCCCCTTTGAGATGGTCCTGCCAACGGACCTTTGCCTGGCCGTGCCCATACAAATCGATCACGGAATCAGCCCACATAGGACACCCCTTCAACTATCCGTGCTTTCACCATTAAGCAGCACATTGCCTCAGTCACGCCCCACCACTTTTTGGTCGATAGCCCTTATAGCTAAACGATCGGCAGCTATCCCGCACCGGCAGCTAACCACCCGTGCTTTACACCCGAATTCGAGCAGCATCTCTGTATCAATGGTTAACCCGTACAGTTCGAATATGTCAGCCCGCACCCCACAAGGTACAGACCGTGCTTTTACCTCCCTAGGCAGCACTTTGCCTCATCCATCCTACGTGCAGACAGCGCCAGGCCCGAACCGCGAGAACTAACCGTGCTTACACCTCAAGGGCAGCACCTTGACTCATCAAGTCTCTCGTTCTGTCGACCACCCCGACCGTGGACGCACCCGTGCTTACACTGTGGGTAGCACCTTGCACAACAGTTGTCTTGATGAACTTCAAACCGTGGCCATTTCCGTGAGATCCGCATAGCTGACCGGCCAGTCGACTCTGATACCACATGTAGCGCAGGCATCCCAAAGGGAGCCGAGAACCACGACTTAGCTTTCCAGCCTTCAACTCTTGCCATCCAAACCCCTTGACATACAAGCAGCCAACTCGCCAACAACGATCAGACTTAACCCACTTGAAGTTCCGAAAACCAACATTGAGATCCAACCTGGCGCCATGCCAGATCGGGGGTCCCGATGTGGGTGACTTCCCTCCAATCAAGCCGCTCGACATACATCAAACTTAACCAACTCGAAGCTTCAGTATAAACGAGTAACATCCATTCCAAGCAAGCGGTCTGACTTACATCAGACTTAACCAACTGAAAGCTTCGTCACGAGCGTTGGAAGCCAACCTGGCGCCACGCCAGACTGGACAGCCATAAACAGGTAACTTCCACCCAAGCAAGCCATCCAACTCAGCCGACAGGTTAGAGCCCGTTTCCCAAGAGTTTAACCCATTCACGTTCATGCAAGGAACACTCAGAACCACAAGCCGCGACAGATATGGAGACAACCAGTTCCTGGACCAAATGGTCCCGACAGGATACCGCTGGCGTCCTGGGATACGACCCTCAGCTATGTGCCAAGTTAAAAATTTTGAAAGCGGCCTTACAACTGGTGCTTTTACCGAACACTGAAACCCAGAAGGTAATCAAAGTCAGTTTGAGAAAAATCCCACTTTATTGATAAATTTGAGAAGGTTACATTTCAAGTGTGTTGTGACCGACCCTAGTCTCCGGGGCGCTAGCATGCCAAGGCGAGAGCCATGACAACATTCCAGCAAGGGAGGCCGAGACTTGGTTGGAGCTCGCCTTGAGTCGCAACCCGCACTCCCCTATAGTATTGGTGTGATTCGGCACCCCCCCTCATACCAAGCACTCTACCCAAGCTGGTAAAGCACATTTTTCTCTCTCTAGAATTTTCTCTTTCTAGAAAGTCATTTTCTCTCTCTAGATTCTATTGATCCCAGGCTTCCTTTAATCATGCCTAGATCGTGTGAGGTGATTGCACATCGATCTGAGCTCTTTGGACTCCGCTAGAACCGATCAAAGATTTTCAGCCATAGGAACTTGGCATCGGCTGGATTCTGGTCACAGTGGCGCCGGGAGCAGCAGGGGCGTTGCTGGCACCGGGGACATAGCTGGCGCCGATGGCGCCGGAAGTAAAGCTTATAAAGGTAGCTTTACAACACTATGCCATTATCCAAGGTCCCATAAACAACAAATATTTCATCTGTGGTGAAACCGGCCACTTCATGGTTGATTGTCCAGTCAAGATGAAGTACCACGCCGAGTGCCCCGACTGTGTTAGAAAACACAGTTTCAAAGACTGTCCAAAACAACTCAACAAAATCCTACCTGCCCGACACGTCAGTTATGAATCACAATAGGATCCTCATGACAACACCACACGAGCACCATAACAACCAACAATTAAACTTGCTGCTCAATCGAGATGTTCCTTGAGAACTTCTACATTACCATGACATTTACCAGATCGATAATCGAACATAGACATTATATGAAACGAGCTATTGCACGATGTAGAGGAAACCGATATTCCGTCATCTGCTACTATTTCCAGACAAGAGCACTCTCCCCAGAAAATTGACATTTTATCTCCACTCCTGCACCCTTAAATCTATATGTCTTTCCATTTTCTGATGAGATTTCCAACACTTGGATACAACAAACAAATTTGAGAATAAAAAATCTAACAGAGATTCATTTTACGAATCTCATGATTCAAAGGATACTAATGGGAATAGTATCTTCTCCTTCCATGCATTTCAAGCCATATCTTACAATATCTGCTATCCATGATGATAGACTTAGTGTCACCAACCCTAACCTGTTTTTGACAAGGGCATCTCAGAGTTTTTTTTATTACTCTACAAGACCAATGGGATATTGCAATTGTCAAGGTAAATTATCAATGTTGATGAATGCAAGTTTTGTTCGACAAGTGCCATACAATTCTCACTCTCTGTACCTTTCATTTATTTCCTTGTTCCTCTTCATCCGTTTTGTGTGATTGATTTTTGCATGAGAAATAGCTACTGCATGAGAGTCTTCTGTAGAGTATCTCAAGAACGCATTTTCATTCATCTATCCATCTCTAGAATACCTTTTGTACAGAGTTTAGGATCTTTGAGCATACTGCAACATTCAGAAATCCACGTCGTTTCAGAGTTGATTCTTGTCTTTCATAGAGATATTCATCTTCGAGTCAACTACAGCAGGATCAAAACAAATTTAGTTAGAATTTGTTCAATCCCTACTCCAGTCGCCTATTCAACATGTTTCAATTGTGTGTTCCAAACGCTGATCCGACCTTGAGCATGCAAGTTACAGATAACAACCACCAACAGATTTTTTTGGGAGGGAGAGAGTGGATATGCTTGGATCCACTATGAGCAGTTACATTGCCAACAACAACGTTAGCAAGGTCGACAAGCAAGGTCACAAAACCAAAGATGATAACAACAAGGCTAAGAAGGCAGATGGGCAATCCAAAGAGACACAATCAGAAGAAGTATTCTAGTCAAGACAAAGATCCTTCAGAAAAGGGAAGTACAAGTACTGGAAAATCAGTCTCCTTCTTCAACCAGCCCTCTTGCCACAACATCTGCATCTACCCTCACGCCTATTGCCCACACCATCTACCGATGTCACTAGCACCACTCTTTCTTCCATTTGTTGTTTGCCATCATTCCACTGTTCATCTGAAAAATCTCCAATTTTTTATAGTCTTACCGAAGCAGTTGATAGATCATTGCAAATGTCTTGCGGAGACCAACTGCCACCTACATCGGTTGGTCACTCAAAAAAAGAAGACCTAGAAAGCAAATGAAGTAGCTCGAATAAATAAAAAGAAATAAAGCAAAGAAGTTGAGGAGGAAAGGATAAAACTTAAGCAACAAACAAGTCAGATCAATCTTGATCAAAAGAAACTCTCTGCAACAATGATAGTTGAATTCCCTCCTATGAAGCCCGAAGAGATCCAAAGTAATGGATCAAAGAAACAAAGAGCTGCAAAAAAGGAAATGATGAAGACAACAATGAGCCTGCAGAATAAAGCGAGCTCTTCACCCAGCAAGTGGTGGTCAAAGCTCGACATTGCAAGGGTCCAAGGCTGCGACGATAGTATTATTAGTTCCTTCACCCCCCCCCCCCACCAGCCTTCACCATGTCTCGTTACCGTCATCTATCCATCCGTCCAATCTGTTTCTACCACTAATTTATTGATGAATCCATTCCCTTGAAGACTGATAACCAAGATTTGTCCAACCTATCAAAGAAGAACATCAACAAGACTGGAACTTTGACTAAGAGAAGAACTGCGGAAACGCCTAGAAGCAAAATGGAGGATACAGACCTCCCAAAAGTTAGTACCTTCCAAGAAACCAAAGATGAAATTGTCAATGGCAGATACAAGTGATAAAACAAAAAAAATGAGGAAAGCACTCAAGCAGACAAGATTGTGAAGCTGCTGGGAGCTCTTCAATTTTAAGAATGTCAACCACTTGCAGCAATAAGACATTTTGGTTACATTGTGGTAGATTGCAGAAAGCAGTTTTTTGATACGGTATTCGAGATTTCAGAATACAATTCTGAAGATAATTTGTTGTAGCCACTACTTCTGCCCACAACTATTTTGGTGCTTCGCATGAGCCATCATACACCTTGCAGCTTCCATAAGTGTACGATTTCTTTGTTCAGCTATTCCATTGTGTTGAGGTGTGTAAGATGCAGTCTTTGTATGCATAATACCTCGATCAGTACAGTAAGCTTTGAATTCATTGGATATGTACTCACCTCCATGATCTGTACGAATCTGCTTCAACTTATTGCCTGTCTACTTCTCAGCCCAATTTGTATACTCAACGAATTTTTCGAAAGCTTAAGATTTAGTACGTATAAAATATACTACAGCGAACTTGCTGAAGTCATCAATTAACATAATGAAGTACTTTGCATCACCCAATGACAATACTCCGAATGGTCCACAAATATCTGAATGCACAATTTCGAGTACCTTAGCTGCCTTATAAACATCCTTACTGCCCTCCAAAGTAATTAATAAGGATAATAGGCCAACAAGGGCCCAATGTAGCCTAAATAGTGCTTAACAAGGGTTAACTATCCCTCAAGATAGTTAAGTTTAGTTAAGTGAGAGCAATGTCTATAACTAGGCAAGAGACATCAATTTGTGAATCTTTTGGCTCATTTGCAAGTTGAGCTTCTAGCTTCCTTGTGAATGTGAGCCATAGGGATCTCCATTGCTAGGTCTCATGTGCCCTATCCACATGAATCAATGCTCCATTTCCATTGATTGTACTCTTTCTTTCATTGCTAATGCAATTCCATTGTGATCTCATTGTTTCTAGTTTTCTATTGATATGCTATCATGACTGTCTTGTTATCTTCTTGCTTCTAGCTTTACTTCATTGCTATTGCTATAAGTTTGATTTGGCACATGAAATTTCTTGGTATCAGAGGATAGATCCATGATTCATGATGATTCTATGAGAATTGCATTAGATTTGATGAGTTTATTGTTTTTGTAGCTTTCTTTTTGCTAATTTTTAACTTTGAATTTTTCAATTCTGTTCAGAAAAATTTTTAGCATTCAATTTCGTTTTTCATTTCTAATTCGATTCCCTACATTGTAGAGCTTTGTCTTAGCTTTAATTTGCACCAATTTGCAAAGCATTTGGATAAGAGATGCAAAAGCTATTGCACTTTTCCCAAAAGCTATCAGAATGGGCGGCTAAAATTTTGCTTTCAATTGATTTGAATTTTTCAGATTTGATCTGAGTTTTTATTTCAAGTTTTTTCATATAAGATTTTAGAGCATTGTCTTAGCTTTAATCTGATCGATATGGCAGGTCATTTGGAATAGTATTCAAAAATTTATGCCAAATCTTGATTTGTAGCTCTAATTTTATTAGTTTTTTCTTCTTCAAAAATTTCAAACCTGTATTAATTCAACCTATCAAATCACTTCCAATCATTGATCTGATCATATAGGCTGATAGAGCTTGTTGTTATTTTTCAAAGGTACTAAGTTTGTTTGATTTGGATCAATATTGTGAGAGTTATTATCAAATTAGTGGAGATGGGTTAGAATTGCCAGAATTTTGGAAATTTTTTTTACAAGTGAGAGAGAAGCACTTCAACTTTTTTTTTTTTGAAGTTTTGATTCTTTGTTGATCATTTTTCAATTTTTTCATGTTGAAGTTTTGTTTAAATTAAAAAAAAAAATAGACCTAATCATACCCTTTTCAACCCTAACCCCTTCTCGACCTAAACCTATGCCCTAACCTAACCTAACCCTACGGCCCTAACTTCTCCCCTCACTCGGCTATTTACTACGCAATTTCCTTCCGGCCAATTCCACAACGCAACTCTCCTCTCGGCCAATTCTCCCACGACCTTTGTCCCCAATCTCCATCGTTTCCTTGAAGGGCGAAGCACCCACAGAAGGATCTTGTAAGGATCGTGAACTCGGGCTCCTCTTATTGTTAGCACCCTGCGCAGGCGTCAGGGTGGGCCAGGCAGGGAGGTTTTTTTTTTTTTTTTAAACTACTTGCCCTGGTGCCACGTGTCGGGCACAAAGGTTTATCCCATAAGCAAATCTTTGAGATAAACCAGTACCTATATATAACTGAACCCACCTTCTTACTCACATGTGTGCAGGTGGGTGTGAAGCTGCCCAGTGCCACCTGCCCGATTCCCGGTGCCACCTGGGCCTACCCGGCGCCCCCCACCTGGCACCGATGCCCCTGCCCGGCACCACCTGGGCGCTGCCCGCCTTGGCGCACCCGCCCTGGGTGCTCCTTTTTGGCCAGCCCCTGGTTGGCGCACCCTGACTCGCCAGGGTGCTACAATTATGTGGAGCCGTGAACTCGGAAAATTGCGGGTCACTATGATTGTGGAGAAAAGCTCACGGGCAATGTGATACTCCAAACGAGAACATTCCACTGACGCCACTGTCGCCGTTCATCCGCGTAGCAACAAAATGAAGCTCCAGCTGAAGAATACGAGAACAGGCCTGATTTTCTCAACCAAAGCCTGACAGAGAACAGTTTTGGTTTGAACACAAACTCCTTTAACACCCACCACCCATGCACCATCTGTAATCCGAAGAGCTGCAGTCACCTCTGATGAAAAATCTACGTGTCCAGGTGAATTAATCAGATTGATCTCATCTTGATGAGTGTCAGCAGTCGGACGTCTCCAGCATCCGCTTGAGCATTGATTTTTGTTACTGCCACCAGTGAGTTTGTAAGAGTTGATTTTCCATGGTCGGCGTGAGCAACAACGGACATATTCCTGATGTTATGCTTCTTGTCCATGATCCTCCGAAGCTCGTCTGACGTGAACTTCACCATTTTGGTGGTCTTAAAGAATCCCGGAAACGAGAAGATGAATGAAAATGGAACCAAACAGATTGTGCTGTAACCAAAACAAAAAAAAAACCGGATTAAGAAAAAGAGAACAAAATAAATGAATCGGAATCAGATTCGAAGCATTAACGCTCTCGATCCAGAGATGAGGTTTGGATCGCAAACAAAGAAGCCGCATGCTATAGCTGATTCTCAACATCTTGAATCTCCTTCAAATAATCTGCAGACGAATCCTCAAAACGATTCAAACATCCTGATCGCCTTTCACTTGCAGAGCTTGGAGAACCTGTTTTTAGTAGTTGTTCCCTTTGAAATCTTCTTGGTTACCTCTCTCCTTCACGTTTCCGTCTCGGTCGAGATTTCATTCAACTCCTCTCCTTCGGTCGAGTTCGCTCTCTCTATACCGCCCCCTCTCTCTCCTCGGTCGAGATTCCATCCTCATTGCGTAGTAACACCTCCTCTCTCTCTCTACACCGAGATTCGGTTACCTCCTCTCTCTCTCTCTCTCTCTCTACCAGTTCTCTCTGGTTCAGAGTAGGTATTGGTGATGCTGAGGTGGGCTACAGGCTGTAGCACTCCGAGCCGCTGGAGCGGCGAGGGTGGCTACAGCAGTAGCCCACCGTCTGATCACCAATACCACCTCTCTCCTTCACTTAAGATCCCTCTCTCTCTCACCCTTCTCTTTCCTCCGGTTGAGATCCATCTCTCTCTATTTTTTCTCTCTCTACCTTCTCTCTCTAGTTCCCCTCTACTCGATGCCCGAGAGAAAAAAAATTGCTATAAATTTTGTAATTTCCTACGGTTACTCCAAAAGAAATTTTGAGCACAAAAACATTTCAAGGATTTCAAAGTTTTATTGAATTCAATTTGGAAATTTGTTTTATATACCCCCCTTTTCTAAGTTGAATGCTCATTTTTCCTTCTCATTCTTTGAGTGCCCATAACTTCCTTGTTTGAGCTCAAATCCCAGTGCTGTAAAAGCGAAAAGTGATCAGAAAGATTTGCCTGACACCGCTAAGTTATTGAAATTCTGTTATTATTACTTTTAATTTTTTTTTCAAGACCCCTTTTCTTGAGTCAGTCTTTTGGTGTTTCCATTAGTAATTTTCAAATTTTCATATCTTTTCCGTTTGAGTTCAGAATTCTACACTGTAAAAAGAAAAATTGCTCGTCGTGACAAATTGTACACAACTGTTACTTCATTTTAATTTGTTACACTTTCCATTCACAGCCACTTAATTCTTCGATGACTCAAAATTTTTAAGTGGGCGGAGAAGAGCAATTTTACCAGCTTGTAAAATACCATTCTGAATAAGATTCAGACGATGAATTCATAGTCCACAAGTCTTCACTAGTCACTAATGATGGACCGTTATAGTCAAAACATTCAATTTCCATCTATTGATGAAATACAATTTGAAATCGTACGTTACAGCCTTGTATTTGACGGACAACCAAGTTCAATCAGCATTGATGATTGGTTGACTGAATTAGAAACTTATTTTCCTCATTGCCATTATTTTGAAGAGCATAAAATTTATTTTCTTCACTATGCTTTCAAAGACAAGTTCGAGCATGGTGGGATACTCAAGCACATTGAGCACAAAGCTTTGGAGTCAATTCAAAATTGCTTTCATTGATATTATTACCAGGTTTTATGAGAAATCATTTAAATCTCTCAAACAAACTGGTTCTGTACAACAATTCAATTAGAAATTCTTGGCATTGGTTCAGAAGACAAAATTTGAGTATAGAAAATGTTTGAACTACTATGTGGGTAGTTAAAATAGCAATGATCGACTTATACAGTGCTTTCTTATTTCGACGGCACCACGTGTTCTTAGTTCTAGAGTTATCGGGCCATCTTTCTTTTACGAGCCCTTTGAGTGCTTTTAAGCAACTTATCTTTGTACTTATCAGTTGAATATACAGTTTGAGGAGAGCAATTCTGTGGTCTTGTTGCACTTGACGTTGTGCTATGGTGATTGATTCGGTCGGGTGTTTAAACTATGTTTTCTTAACTTGGTATCAGAGCCCTTGGTGGCTTGAATCACCGGACAAGAACAAAGAGCTACGAATTCACAACAGTTTGTTGGCTAGGAAGCGAGTCTGTGGAGATTCGTGGAACGGCTCAAAACTGTAAAAAGGATTTAGAGACAGGGAATTGTCGGTTGAATCAGAAAGCAAGCAAAGATTGAAGCTGAAAATTCTTCTGGAGGGTTGCTTGGCATTGGTGATTGGTTTGAATCCAATCAAACACCGTTTGAAGAGCGGTTTGGTGCAAAAGATTGCTTGTTGTTAAGCGACCTCAAAGGAATAGGTAGCTGCTCAAAGAAATTCTTAAACAGATCAAATAAAATCCAAAGAATAGTTGTTCTTCACTCAGCTAGGGTTTTGAGCTAAACAATGGTGAATCTCTCTAGTTTCTGAACCTTGTTTGGATCTGTAACCATCAATAGAGAGGCGCCCAACTAGTGCGACCTGACTATTAAGCAGCCGTAGTGGGCTGTGGATCTAGGAGAGAATAAGAAGGCGGCCATAGCTGAAACTGTGGCTAGAATCCATAGCCAAGAAACGAGGTGAAGGAGGAAGGAGGTGCTCAAGACAAAACCACGCAGCCAGTGCGAGCAGGAAGACATCAGCTGCAGGAGGCCAGTGAACGCAGGGAGGCGGTTTAGCGCGCAAATCCGATGAGGTTCGTTGGATTGACTAGAAAATCAATCTATGGTAGAGATTGACCATGGAGAATTAACTATAGGCCATCGGATTGAAACTAATGGTGGAGATGGGCTTTGAAAGGGCCCTGAAGAACTGAGAGAAAAAATAGGCCTTCCTTTCATTAAAAATTTTCAATTTGAAATAAGAGTTGGGTCCTGACTTTTGTGAAGAGTGAAGTCTTTTCAAGGTGAAAAGACAGTTCAAAAACTCAAAGTGCCCTTATTTTCACCTCCTTTAGCCTATTTTGGCCAAACGAAAGGCTATAGCCTCCAAACGAAGGGCACCCTGACTGTACCTACAAGTACAGTACACCAAAATAGAGTGATTGCCATGGAGAAAGTGTTCGAAACGCGCCAGAAGTTATTTCACCATGTGGTATCAGAGCCGACTAGCCGGTCAGCTACGCAAGTCTCACAGGGATGGCCACGTTTTGGGATTTGTCAAGACAACCGTTGCGCAAGGTGCTGTCCACAGTGTAAGCACGGGTGCGTCCACGGTCGGGGTGGTCGGCAGAATGGGGGACTTGATGAGTCAAAGTGCTGCCCTCGAGGTGTAAGCACGGTCAGTTCTCGCGGTTCGGGCTTGGCGCTGTCTGCACGTAGGACGGATGAGGCAAAGTGCTGCCTAGGTAGGTGAAAGCACGGTCTGTACCTTGTGGGGTGCGAGGCGACATATTCGAACTGTACGGGTTAACCATTGATACAGAGATGCTGCTCGAATTTGGGTGTAAAGCACGGGTGGTTAGCTGCCGGTGCAGGATAGCTGCCGATCGTTTAGCTATAAGGGCTATCGACCAAAAAGTGGTGGGGCGTGACTGAGGCAATGTGCTGCTTAATGGTGAAAGCACAGATGGTTGGATGGATGTTTCCCCGTGGGCTAATTCTGTGATAGATTTGTGTGGGCGCGGCTAGGCAAAGGTCCTACGTCCGGTCTCAGGGGGGTTTGTGGCTTGAGAGGGATCCTCTGTGTTTGCTTTGGTTGGTATGTTCCGTTTGTTGTGTGCTTGCTTGGACACAAATGACCTGGTTCCTACTTGGCTCTCAGGTGATGTGGGCATGCTAAGTTTGAGGAGGGGATATTTTCATTGAAGCTGATTTAATAAAGAAGAAAAGAGAGCTGTGGGGCCCGGCCGACAGAAGGGAGAGTTTCAAAAATAAAAAGGATTGAGGCGATAATTTGTTGGAAGTACACCTCTTACTATAATGGAGGACCACCTTGAAGAGTTACGAGCATTGACGGACGGAGAAGACCTGGCTCGAGAATACAGCTCTCGCATGCATCGAGATGGCACCAGGTCCAAGTCGAGAAAGAAAGAGCGTATGCACTCCACAGTGGCGCCTCTCCAAGAAGAGATGGGTGGCCCTTCTGAACCTACACCAAGAGACGAACCCTTGCTAGAGGCGCAACAAGACCTCTTTGAAGTGAAGATGCGGCAATACTTATCAAGCACAATGACGGCTATGCTTAACGAGGTGAAGAAGGACAGAGAAACAGAAAGGAAAGAATGGCAAACATCCTTGCAAACCATGAACCTTACTCAATTTAACCTTGCTAGAGAAATGAGAGACGGGCTAACACAGCTCGAAGCCAGGTTTGAAGAGTTGGAAGCAACTAGGGGGAATGCAGTGGCGCCTCCTCCACAGATATCAAGAGAACCACGAGCGCGAAACACGGAAGGCCCAAGGAAGACTGCCAAAGTGAAAGCACCACCTACTTTCAAAGGAGAGCGTGACATTCGAGTTGTGGAAGATTGGTTGTTTCACATGGACCATTACTTCCGTCTGATGAACACTCCTGAGGAAGAAAGAACGGACTTGGCATTAGCATATTTTGAGAGCTACACTACAAACTGGTACCGGATGGCAGGAATGCATTTCCAGACATGGGACACATTCAAAGCCGCGTTACGAGAGGAGTTCATACTGAAGGATTCACACATGAGATTGAGGATAGAATTATCGGGGCTCAAACAGAAAGGGTCATAGCGAGAGTACCTCAATAAATTCAGACAGAGTGTATGGGTTATTGAAGATATGTCCGAGGCGGACAAAACTCATTACCTCTTGTCTGGAATGCAATCTTGGACCCGGCGTGCAATAGACAGCTACATGCTCCATGATCTCAATTCAACTATTCGAGCAGTTGAAATGGTTTGTGATTATGAGAGCACATTGGCACCAGCTGCTCCCGCAACCTCAACAAGAGTATTTAGTGGATCCGGACCGAGTCCGAGCTACTTTTCAAGGGGGGCTTAAGCTTCAAATGGCAACCAAGCCTCGAGTAGCGTGAATAAATTCCCAACATAAATAGGGTTTGGCAACCAAGGCAACAATGGAGGGAACATGTTCCAGAGAAGAAACAATGTTGGACCTTCAGCTAGTCATAGCAACAACTCACCAACAGTGGGCAGTTCCATGCGTTGCTTCAACTGTCATCAGCAAGGTCACTCTTGGAGGTCATGCCCCAAACCATTGAATAAGCAAATTATGCCTGCCATTGAAGGATTTGATAGGATGGAGAGAGAGGCATTTGATCAAGAAGATGGTGTCATCACAAGGCATGGAAAAATCTCATTGGCAAGCAAGGGGAGCATTTCATAGAGCAATGCAAAATGCTAATAGTTTGTGGACTAGTCATTTTGCATGCATGATCCTAGTGATACCTGAATGCCTTACAACAGATAGGGGCACTTGCGGCGTATCGTGAACATCTTATGGCGACTCCTGCGAGAGGATCAAAGTTATTGTACCTGAAAGGCTGTATTCAAGGCATGATCATTTACTTCATGGTAGACCTGGGGGCGTCACATAACTACTTGTCAGAAAAACTGACAGGGGAATTGGACATCCAATGTGAAGAAAATGTGACTCCTATTTGTGTGGAGACCGCGAAAGGTACAATGACCACTTGTAGATTGGCAACCAACTTACCAATCTCCCTGGGAACCTGGAAGAATCGACTAACGTTCACAATCTTGAAGATGGATGCCTTCGACGCTATTTTGGGATTAAGCTGGTTTAATGAACATGTGGTGGCCTTCTTGGCAAAAGGGGTTAACCTTGTGTTATTATATAATGGCAGGAGACCTTGTGTCGTCAGAGATGTGCCAGGGGACCAACTAGAAAAGAACGACATAAATGAACCTGAGCCAACCATTCCTCCCAATCTCATTCACCTCTTTAACGAAGGACAGCCAACAGTGACAGACCAGCTGACACGAGAACAAATGGAGCCAACTTTGCCTATAGTCTCTACATCAAAGGTGAATTCAAGTGCCGATGCAGAGCTCAAGGAGCTCACCTTGTGTGACCAAGCGAAAGCTCACTTCTTTAACGAAGGACATCCAACAGTGACAAACCAGCTGACGCGAGGTCAAATGGAGCCAACATTGCCTGCAGCTTCTACATCAGAGGTGAATATAAGTGTCGATGCAGAGCTCAAGGAGCTCAACCTGGGCGACCAAACGAAATATCTAGAGTCCTAGGGGACTCATCCAGACGTGCAACGAAAATGACATATCTGAGGCTTAAGGGAGCCGTAAGTACCTTTTTCTTTCATGTTAATAAAGTAAGCCGCATTTCTCATCGAGGAGTGAGCTTCAGTCTAATGTCTAAGTGCAGCAGCTTTACACAGGTTTTACGTAAGTGAACTAGATCCACACTTTTTCTGGTCTGGGTGCAAAACACAATATCATTACTTCTCTTTACAGTTGGTTTCCTTTGGCCGGTGAATCAAGCCCGTGCCCTTGTATATGTGAGTTGGGTCCTGACTTTTGTGAAGAGTGAAGCCTTTTCAAGGTGAAAAGACAGTTCAAAAACTCAAAGTAACCTTATTTTCACCTCCTTTAGCCTATTTTGGCCAAACGAAAGGCTATAGCCTCCAAACAAAGGGCACCCTGACTGTACCTACAAGTACGGTACACCAAAATAGAGTGATTGCCATGGAGAAAGTGTTCGAAACGCGCCAGAAGTTATTTCACCATTCCACTGGGTAGGAAGTTGGGAGTTGGTGACGAGAAGCATTTCGGAAAGCGACGTCAGTTTGGCTTTCGATTTGGAGAAAGAGCGGCGGGTGGCCTGGTAAGCCAAAAATTGCAGGTCATTATTATTAATTTCTGACATCACGGTTGGCTCCAACATACACTTTATAGCCTACAGGTGAAGTTTCAAGCAGTTTGGAGATGGCAAATATCAATGAGGCAATTTTGGGCGATCCAAGCAAACTTGATGGGGCTTCTAACGACAACATCTAGAAATTCAAAATGAAGAGCATTTTGATGGAGAAAGAGTTGTGGGAGATCGTGGCAGATATTGAAGTCCGACCAAATACCACTCTAGGTGACATAAGGGCCTTTGATAAAAAGGCGCAGAGAGCATTGTCCTTGATCAATATTTCAGTGAAAGACCATGTGATCACTCATATAAGTGATGCCACGACGGCTAGGGGAGCTTGGGAAGCTCTTAGAATGCAATTTCAAGCTTGAAATCCAGCTCGAGCCATGTTCTTGAAGTCGAGATTGAACGTAGTAAGGATGGAAGAAAGTGAATCAGTGGGATCTTTCTTCACCAGGATAAAGGAGATGAGAGATCAACTTGTGACGATTGGAGAACCAATCAGGAATATTGAATTGGTACATACCACAATGAGCGGTGTCTTGGAAGGGCTACAGATGTTTGTGAGCGGCATTGCTTCGAGGGAGAGGTTGCCTACTTCTGAAGACTTCCACGGAATCATGTTGCAAGAAGAGCAGCGTCGCGAAGTCGTGAACAAACCTCACGGGAGGATCAAGCCTTGCTTGCTAAAGGCAAGCATAAATGATGGAAAAGGATTCCTAAGAAATCCATGGATGATGATGATGGGGGAGAGTCGTCATCAAAAGGGGAAAAAAAAGAAGCCACAAACCGGGTCATTGGGCACGTGAGTGTTATAAGAAGAAAGCAGACATAAATGCGGGAAAAGTGACTCAACAAGGAAACATTGCCGAAGATGATGGAGAAGATGACGAGACAAGTGTCTTCTCATCGGCATTGGCATCCCAAGTTGATGATGGTGCCAAATGGTTCATAGATTCAGGCGCCACAAGGCATATGACCGGGAAACATGATTGGTTTGAAAAATTCTCACCAATCCATGATGGGGATAAGGTCACTCAAGCCAATGGAGAGGAATGCCAGATACAGGGTGTGGGCAATGTACTCGTGCAGTTTCCTGATGGTAAAATCAAGAACAAACATCCCTAATGTACTTTATGTTCCTAGACTGAAAAAGAGTTTGATTTTTGTTGGTGTAATGGCAAATCAACATCTTAAAGTTGAATTTGTCAAGGATGGATGCCTTATGAAGGATATGAATCACAACCATAAAGTGGTGGCGAAGGGTTATAGAGATAGTAACTGTGGCCTTTATAAATTGGATGCTACAAAACCAGGTGAATATGGTTTGGCTATTCCAACAGCATCTCAATCTGAGTTGTGGCACAAAAGGCTTGGTCATTTGAACTATGGGAGCTTGAGATTGATGGTGAAGCTGAAGATGGTAATAGGGTTACCGACATTGCAGGATGATCATCATGCAATATGTGAAGGATACATCATGGGAAAGCATCACAGGGAGACATTCAAGAAAGGTGGAGCTGCAAGAGCTAAGAAACCGCTGGAACTCATTCACAGCGACCTGTGCGGCCCAATGAAGACCATGTTGTTGGGGAAAGCATATTATTTTATGAATTTCATAGATGATTACTCTAGGAGGACATGGATTTATTTCTTGAAGAAGAAATCTGATGCTTTTGCTTGCTTCAAGGAGTTCAAGACTTTGGTAGAGAACCAACTGGATGCACGCATCAAAGTGCTAAGATCTGATAGAAGGGGGCGAATACAAATCTGATGATTTTGAGGACTTTTGCAAAGAACACGGCATCAAAAGACAATTCACACAGTCACACACGCCGCATAGTAATGGCGTAGCTGAAAGGAAAAATAGGACTATTATGGAGAGTGCACGCTCCATGATGAAGCAAATGGGCTTGACCGATTCACTTCGGTCGGAAGCGTGCAGTGTGGCAACGTTCTTGCAAAATAGGAGCCCTACAGTTGCGGTTCCAAATGTGACTCCCGAAGAAGCATTTTCTGGAATAAAGCCAAAAATCGACAAGTTTCATGTCATTGGATGTAAGGCCTATGTACATGTGCCAAAGGAGGAGCGAAAGAAACTTGATGCCAAAGCAATCAAGTGTATCTTCGTTGGTTATGATGAAAGGACAAAAGCTTACAGGTGTTTTGATCCTGTAATGAATAAGATTCACATTAGCAGAGATGTGATCTTTGATGAAATGCATAGGTATGAAGATGAAGACCATGCAAGTGGTGAAAGCATCAAAAGACTTCCCACAATTCTGGAGGAAGAAGATGAAGAAGATGCTCCACAAGATGATGCACATGAAGATGAGAGTCGAGAGGGCGAGTATGAAAAGACACCACCTATTCAAGAGCTCAGGGGGAGGTACTTGCCAATAGGAGCAATAAAGGAGAAACCGGTTGGAAGTAAGAGACATTAACTAGACACTCCTTGGGATACATACTCTCCACGTAGTGTATCACCTGAATCTAAGATACCAAAATGGTATGAAAAGATCATGAAGGACGCAAAGCTAAATCAACCAGGATCTAGCACACAAGGTGAAGTGAGAAGATCAATGCGGGAAAGGAAGTCTCTCGATCGTTATCATGTGAACTATGCCCTAATGACTGACATTTTGAAGTGTTGAGAGCCATCAACCTTTGATGAGGCCAAAGATCACAAAGAGTGGCAAAGGGCAATGGAAGAGGAAATAGAATCCATCCACAGGCATGATACATGGGAGTTGGTTGATCTACCACTTGGAAAGAAACCCATTGACAACAGATGGGTGTTTAGAACAAAGTTTCATGCGGATGGCACAATAGCAAAGTATAAGGCATGCCTAGTAGTGAAGGGTTATGAGCAAAACAAAGGAATTGACTATGAAGAGACATTTGCTCCAGTGGATAAGTGGACTATGCTACGCCTTATCATTACCTTAGCATCTCATTTTGGGTGGAAGATCCATCAAATGGATGTGAAGTCTGCATTTTTGAATGGTGACTTAGAGGAAGAAGTTTACATGGACCAACCACAGGGCTTCATGGCAAAAGGGCAAGAACAGAAGGTATGTAAACTACACAAAGCACTTTATGGCCTTAAGCAAGCGCCACACGCATGGTATGGACGCATTGACAGTTACTTTCTTTCTCATGGGTTTGTAAGAACAAATTTAGATCCAAACCTTTATGTTCTTATAAATGATGACAGCGTTGCCTTGATTGTACTTTACGTTGATGATATCATTATCACGGGCAATGATGAGAACCTCACTCATTCTATCAAAGCCAACTTATGCAAGCAGTTTGAGATGATAGATTTAGATCTTATGCACTATTGCTTGGGTGTCGAAGTATGGCAAACTAGCGGTGTTATCAGGTTATGTCAAAACAAGTATGTGGGGAGATATTGGAGAGATTTCACATGACAGAGTGCAAACCTTCCATCACCCCTTGCGAAGCTGGTAAGAAATTATCTCGTATTGATGATAGTGCACATGTTGATGATACTCTATTTCGTCAGCTAGTTGGGAGTTTGATATATCTTACAACTACACGTCCTGATATCTGCTATGCTGTAAGTTTGATTAGCCAATTCATGTCATCACCCACTATGGACCATTGGAAAGCTGCAAAAAGGATTTTGAGGTATGTGAAAGGTACACCTAACCTTGGTCTAATCTACAAAAGACAAAGTATTTTACCTAAGTTGCAAGGTTATGTTGACGCTGATTGGGCAGGAAGTATAGATGATAGAAAGTCAAAAATAGGTTATGCCTTCAATTTTGGTAGCAGTTGTTTTTCATGGTCTAGCAAGAAGCAAGATACTATTTCTCTTTCTTCCACAGAAGCCGAATATAAAGCGTTGTTTTGCTACCCAGGAAGCTGTTTGGCTAAAAATCCTATCTTTCACGCAAGGACAAAACATATTGAAGTAGAATATCACTTTGTGCGTGAAAAGTTACAATCCGAAGATATAAGTATTGTACATTGTTCTACGTTATTACAAGTTGCTGATATATTTACGAAAGCTTTAAGTAAAGAAAAGTTTGAGACTTTTAGAGCCAAACTTGGCTTAGATCTGGTTATGTAAAAAGCCTTTACTTGTAATACTATCATGGAGGTATGTTCCATGAATAGAGTAAACTCTAAAATAAAAAGAGACGTTGATCATTGAGGGAGAGAGTTAAAATAGCAATGATCGACTTATACAATGCTTTCTTATTTTGATGGCACCACGTGTGCGTAGTTCTAGAGTTATCGGGCCATCTTTCTTTTACGAGCCCTTTGAGTGCTTTTAAGCAACTTATCTTTGTACTTACTTATCAATTGAATATACAGTTTGAGGAGAGCAATTCTGTGGTGTTGTTGCACTTGATGTTGTGCTATGGTGATTGATCCGGTCGGGTGTTTAAACTGTGTTTTCTTAACTTGGGTTTCCTTCAAACATCTATAAAGAATGTGCATCAATCAACTCTTTCCAAATCCATTTATGCCGCTAGTTTTATGGAGTTGCACAATATGATGGATCGTGCACTTGCTCTGGAGCACTTATCTACAAACCATATCAATGAATGGTGGAAAGTCACCGCTCACAGAAACCTTATTATTACAACCAACAACTGTCTAAATACGTTAGTCCTACCTTTGATGGAAGCATCCATTCCATTAACGTAGACAATTGGCTAGAGGATTTGGATTATAACTTCTACTATAGTGGAGGTATTGGTGACAATGATATAGTTTTCTTTGCTTCATCGGGTTTCCAAGGATGTGTTCAGTCATGGTGGAACATCATTCATGACTTTTTTTCCTAAGAACTGGTTAACTTTCAAAAGAGTTTGTAGACAGATCTTCAATCGATCTGACTTCATCCAATGGTGTTCTTTGGACCAAACAACTATAGTTGCTGAGTACAATAGAGAATTCCAACAAATGGTCCTAGTATTCGATTATGGAGAAGTATATCTTGTACAATGCTATATATATGGCTTACAACCTCAATATTGGAGCATTGTAGAAAACTATCTACAAACTACTTCTCTCCAGCCTGGGTTTCAATTAAGGGAAACTATAGAATATGTTTTGAAGTACGAGCAACAAGAACAAAGGCTTAAGTTGGAAGCTGAAAGGAAAGAAGAACAATCCAGATGGTTTGAGAAAATGAAGATGCAGATTCAAAAACACTAAAGCATAAGTGGATCGACACTACTTAGCCAAGGCGATCAAACTGATCAGACAAGCGTCTTCATTTTTGAGGACAAAAATATTTAAGTAGGGGGAGTGTCATGTACTTTTAGTACATCAGTGCTTTTCAAGGCAATATAATATCCATTGTAAGCTTGGAGGCCCAAAAGGAGCTATTAGCCTTAAGTACATGACAGTTCCCTCTTTAGGCCCTCCAAAGTAATTAATAAGGATAATAGGCCAACAAGGGCCCAATGTAGCCTAAATAGTACTTAATAAGGGTTAACTATATCTCAAGATAGTTAAGTTTAGTTAAGTGAGAGCATTGTCTATAACTAGGCAAGAGACATCAATTTGTGAATCTTTTGGCTCATTTGCAAGTGAGAGCTTCTAGCTTCCTTGTGAATGTGAGCCATAGGGATCTCCATTGCTAGGTCTCATGTGCCCTATCCACATTAATCAATGCTCCATTCCATTGATTGTACTATTTCTTTCATTGCTAATGCAATTCCATTGTGATCTCATTGTTTCTAGCTTTCTATTGATATGCTATCATAAATGTCTTGTTATCTTCTTGCTTCTAGCTTTACTTCATTGCTATTGCTATTAGTTTGGGATTTGGCACATGACACTATTGCCTTTTGAAGTGTCATTGTCACATCTTTCGCCAATAAGGTTCTTGTTGTGTGGAATGACCTGGGTAGAGCTCGAAGAAAATAACTAAGCTGTTTTTCCTTAGAAATTGTATTTTCTGCACCAGAATTCTGCAAGGAAATAAACAGATCTTTTATCTTTCGCATGAATGTGTTTAGGTCTTTGCCGTCCCACTATAGGTAAGTTAATTGGTCTTCCAAGAACATGATTTCTTGGTCTGCAATTCTTCCCATAAATCTTTTGCGTTCAAAATTGATGTATGAGTTTGTTACTCATGTCAAATTTCAGAGTTTTAGGACTGAATCAGATCTACAAATGATCATAAAGATTGATTGGTAGCTTAAGATCTTGATCTACATCAAGACTAGCTTCCAAATCAAGCTGCTAGTTGACAATTATTATGATTCCAAGCAAGAACAATCAAGAAATGATGATCCACGACTTCACACATGTGAAGTACAGCTATTGTACAACTTGGTAACAGAAAATTAGTTTACTTATGAATTACCAAGCATTCATTCACAAAGAAACTATTATAGAGAGTGAAAACACCAAGATTGCTTCACAAACCAATGTTTATCATCATTAGGTTCACAATGGATCCATCATGGATCAAGTACACAATCATCATAATCTCTCTCTAAGATGCATCCAACACGTGTGGGACAGCTCATTGTACTCATCCATATCCACTTTGGATAAGATCTATCAAGTTTGCCACATCATCCACTGGTGGTTTGTGTTGACCTTCTAGATTCCTACAATCTAGGACCTAACTCCTATAATTTAGGAGATGTCATATTTGACTCAAATGAAAGCTAAGAAAAATAGATCTGAATATTACAAGTGTCATTTCACACGTGTGGACAGGTCCTCACATGTGTGGATCCATATAGTTGTCAAATACATCAAAAAACCATGTGAAAATTGCTAAATTCTACCACTCCTCAATTTTTACATGATACATCTATGGTACATCTATCTACAACTTCTAAAGCTGACCTTAACTTGATAAATGAAGCCTTTGGCAAGGCTTTAGTGAGTAGATCAGCAAGGCAATATGAAGAAGATACATGATATAGCTTGATCTCCTTTGCTTGAACCTTTTCCCTTACAAAATGGTGAGCAATCTCTATGTGCTTGCTCCTTGCATGGAATGTGGGATTGGTTGCTAATGCTTGGCTTGATTGGTTGTCACAATATATAATTGGCTGCTCCTCAGCCTCCATGACACAACTCCACCAAAATCCTCTTCAACCATAAGATCTCCTTGGTTGTTGATGTTAGTGCCTTGTATTCCGACTCGGTT
Source organism: Diphasiastrum complanatum (assembly GCA_029204225.1). Classification (NCBI taxonomy): domain Eukaryota; kingdom Viridiplantae; phylum Streptophyta; class Lycopodiopsida; order Lycopodiales; family Lycopodiaceae; genus Diphasiastrum; species Diphasiastrum complanatum. The sequence goes on from MU831639.1 coordinate 46,990, forward strand.
GAAGATAGAGAAATTGTGTCTTGCCTTTTGGAAAGCCAAGACACTATGCCATTGCAAAGAAAGGTAACAAAAGAACTTGTGGACCTCCTATCCACTTTATCACTTGCAAAATCAGCATCTGAATATGCCCTCAAAGCAAGATTAGATCCTTGATACAAGATACCAAAGTTCTTGGTGGCCGAGATATACCTCAACAGTCTTTTTGCATTTTTTCAATGACAAATCAATGGATTTTGCATAGATTGGCTTAGTTTACCTACACTATAACTTAGATCAGGCCTAGTTATAGTAAGATAGATCAAGGAGCCTACAACTCTTCTATATAGTGTGATGTCCTCAAAGGATGCTTCATCATCAAAACTTTTACATTTTGCTCCATAGGAGTTTCTATTCCTTTACAATCTTTCATTTCAAACTTTTCTAAAATAGAAGAATCATATTTGGATTGACAAATGAAACTCAAATCTTTGCTTCTTGATACTTCTATTCCTAATATGAAATGAAGATTACCAAGATCCACCATCTTAAACTCTTTAGACAATGCTACTTTCACTTCTTGTATACCAACATGATCATTTCCACTAAGGGTAATGTCATCTACATACAAAATGAGAATGATGATTTAACCATTATTGAATCTTAAGTATAAAGAAGGATCATAAGCACTTACAACAAATCTTATAGAGTTCAAGAAATCATTCAACCTAGAGTACCAAGCTCTAGGTGCTTGCTTAAGCCCATAAAGGCTTCTTAGCAACAAACACACTTTTTCATCTTGATCTTCTTTGATGAAGCCCTCGGGTTGCCTCATGAAAATCTCCTCTTCCAAATAGCCATTGAGAAATGCATTAGTTACATCAAGTTGAAATAGAGGCCAATTAAAAGTAGTTGCAAGAGAAATGATCAACCTTATGGAAACTAGTTTAGCAATAGGAGCAAAAGTTTCATCAAAGTCTACTCCCTTGGTTTGCAAGAACCGCTTTGCCACTAGCCTTGCCTTGTATTTGTTGATGCTCCCATCTTGATTGTACTTCAATATATAGATCCATTTGCACTCAAGTGGTTTTCTTCCATGAGGAAGATCCACAAGCTTCCATGTATGATTCTCCATAAGAGCATCATACTCCTTTTGCATGGCATCCCTCCATTCTTGTGACTCCATAGGTTCTTCAAAGCAACTCGGCTCATCAAACATAGATGTTAGAAAAGTGTAAGAGGTAAGTGAATGAAGATCTTCCATTTGTTCACCTTTGTCAACATAGGTGAACCTAGATGGCTCGGCCTTCCTTCTTGTAGACCTCCTTGGAGTCCTCAGGTCTTGAGGTGGATCCTCAAGATCTTGATCACATGTAGGCTCCTCCTCAAATCTTGCAAGATCCTTGACATAAGATGGATTAGAAGCACTTTCATTCAACTTGTAGTAGTTATCTTCATCAAATGTAACATCTCTACTCACTAAAATCTCAGCATAACCAACAAAGATCCCTTGACCCTTCTTTCCACAAAAGAAGCACTTGAGTTTGGCTTTGTTCTTCTTTCCACGTTTGGAGCTTGAAGGTTGATCATCATTCTTGGTCTCCCCCGGATCTTCTTCTTGGACTTTGCCTTTCCTTACTTGAGAAATTGACTTTCTCATCACCATCATGCAATCTTAAGGAACCAATTCTTTGCTTGACATGAAGGATTCTACTCTCCTCGGCCACAAGCACACTATGGAGCTTTTCAATAGAAGGTAGAGCATCTTCAATAGCAAAGCTTTGTACAAGATTGGAGAACTCATCTCCAAGACCATTCAAGATGATTTGAACAAGCTCATCATCTTGAATACCCTCACTTATAATGGAAAGTTCTTTATTGAGAGACTTGATTCTCAAGACATACTCTTGAGCACTCTCATCACTCCTCTAATGCTTTGAAGAACTCTATTTCTTACCATAAGCACTCTAGAGGTATTTTTGGATTCATAAATCCTCTTTAAAGAGTTCCAAGCCTCCTTGGCCGAGGTACAAGATGCAACTTCCTTTAGAAGCTCATTACTAACATTCATTTTAAGGCAATGTAATGCTAGTCTAGATCTTTTCTTGTACTTCACTAGATCTTGTCCTCCTTGAGGCTCTTCCTTTTCTACAAGGACAAGATCATACAAATCTTGGAGCACTAGAAGTGACTCCATTCTTACTTTCCATATTGAATAATTACTTAAATTTAGCCTCTCACTAGTTTCTAGAAGATAGGCTCCAATTGAACCCATTTTAAACTAGTAACAAGTACAACAAATGTACTATTCAAGACTTTTCCCTATTCACTTTTTCAAAATTTAGCCTCAAGGCTTCTCTCTTGAATCTCTCTTAACTCAAGAAGCAAGATCTCTAATGATCTTAAACTCAAAAGAAGATGGGAATCAAATTCTACACACACTATTCAATAGAAAAAACTCGGATTTGACTCTTGGAAGTGCCAATGCCTTCCTATGGTGTTTAGAATAGATTTTAGCTTCACTCTTGAACTAAAAACATAAGCCTCAAAACTCACTCTCTATGATTTGGAGGTTTATCAAACATCTAACACCATTCCACATCACATCTATAATGAGATCAATGGATTTTCGCAAAGCAAATCTTTAGTTTCACTCCTCACAACTAGTTTGAAGCTCAAATATTGAAAAAACACAAAGTTTTGGTAAAAGTCAACTCTAGCAGCCTCTCACACGTGTGAGAAGTAAATCTGAACTTTACAAACTAATCTGAACCTCAACATCACAAGTAAACTATTAGTAAACGTCGCCCTCCTTAGAAATGAATCTAGCACCAATGCTTTCACCAAAATGAAGATATTTGGATCATCAACTAAGCTCTTTGACTTGGCTCTAATACCATGTCAAATTTCAGAGTTTTAGGACTAAATCAGATCTACAAATGATCATAAAGAATGATTGGTAGCTTGGGATCTTGATCTACATCAAGACTAGCTTCCAAATCAAGCTTCTAGTTGACATTTATTGTGATTTCATTCACAAAGAAAGTGCTATAGAGAGTGAAAACACCAAGATTGCTTCACAAGCCAATGTTTATCATCATTAGTTTCACAATGGACCCATCATGGATCAAGTACACAATCATCATAATCTCTCTCTAAGCTGCATCCAACATGTGTGGGACAGCTCATTGTACTTTGGATAAGATCTATCAAGCTTTCCACATCATCCATTGGTGGTTTGTGTTGACCTTCTAGATTCCTACAATCTAGGACCTAACTCCTATAATTTAGGAGATGTCATATTTGACTCAAATGGAAGCTAAGCAAAATGGATCTGAATATTAAAAGTGTCATTTCACACGTGTGGACAGGTCCTCACACGTGTGGATCCATATAGATGTCAAATACATAAAAAAAAAAACCATGTGAAAATTGCTAAATTCTAACAACTCATAGCGTGAAAAATCATAAGTTTTAATGTTGTGAGGCAATTTGTAAACTTCTCTTGAGATTAAGTGAATCATCCATGAAGGACACTTACATACTTGAGCAAATATGTAGCCTCAATAAGATCAAGATAGTTTTTGATTTCAAGATTAGATCTATCATGCAAAAAGTTACTAGTCAAGCTAGTATGCAGATTCTTGGTAATCAACACTTTTGCCTATCTTGTGATCTTGATCTTTATGATCATCATGAGGGTCTCTCATAGTGAATTTCACTTTGTTTTTTCATGTGAATGTGAAAAAGTAGCTTCTCTTTGGATGATCATAACTTTTGTTGTAGATGAGCCCTTGCCTTGATTCAAATCTTGATAGATAGCAAATTCAATTTGATCTACCATAGATGCATCTTGTGCAACCTCACATGCATGGAGGTCGTTGTAGAGCTTTGCATGGTCCTCAAAAATCATTTTATTTACACATAAAATTTAGGCTCTATATCTGATTGATCTAAAAGGAATCCTCATTGTGTCAATAAGTGTTGACACCATATTCCCATAAAAAGAGGGACTTTCGAACAATCAATTCAAACAAATTTTTCTGATGTTGGCTATTCATTTAGCACAAGCTTCAAAGTAGCCTTCTCATATGGAGTCTTTATGTGTCCATTTGAAAATTGGACATAGAAATTCATTGTACTTACAACCACATATTTGCTATAAGATAACATGGTTAGAAGATGTTAAGAAAATTTGAGGTACATGATTTCTTTCTCTCTAGGAATTTACTATGACTATAATGAGAAATAGTTTTACTTGTACACAGAATTTAAGGAGTTTTTAGGACGAATACAACAAACCAAACTCGAGTTCTTGAAATATATTAGGTGCCAAGATAAGCAATCCTTTTGCTTGGTCTCTATGTATTTCTCCTTACGTCAGCCAATATGCTAGCTTTGGTTATTAGAGAGTCTCCTTCAATCTTGTTTTGCACTTTTCCATAGAGGCATTCTTGTTAAGCCAAATTTTCTACAAAGTGATAATCCAAGTTACTTTCCAAATTCTTTGGTTGTCTTAGCAATCAAACTCGGTGCTGTTCAAAATAATCATATGAAGAGACAATTTTTGAATTTGGCAAAAAATTTCTTTTTGGAGGATTTGTTGATGTCTCTCCAAGGCCCCTAGTAGAATACATTTGAAATAGTTTTACCATCCTTTTTGTGATTGCTACAAAGAATACAAGTGGTGCCTTTGTATTTTGCTCTAATAAGAGGAAGCCATGTTGGGCAAACTAGGACTTTGTATTTGACTGGTTGAATGGTTTTTGATTCTATCAAATCTTTTTTTTCCCTTACTAGAAAAATCTAGTGTTTGTCATTTGGTGTTGGAATATGCTATTAGGCTTTTTGGTGGCTTTGTTAATGTTTTTCTATAAGTGATTATTACCTCTTTGTTAGTAGATTTGAAGGACCAATTTCTCACAATATTTGGTGTTGTCTTCAAGATTTGTAAAGGTCTAAATGGGAAGCAATGTACAAGAGAAGATTAATATCTCTTTTGGCAATATGAAATACCTGGTCTAGCATCCAGATTCCCATCGTCCATTTGGAGATCATCAATGTGATTCCATGTGGATACCTTTACTAGAGAAAATTTATCTATGTTTTTCTCTTCTCTATGTTTTCACAATATTTGGATTTAGAGTGACAATTTTGGAGTGAGATAATGGTTATGAGATGCTAATGGCGTTGCCCTCCTTCCATTCATATTTGTTCGTGTTGTTAGAGTAATTGTATGTAATTGTGACAAGTTTTGTGTTGATTCTAGATGTTTGATGATTTGTTGTTCACATTACCTTTTACAAAATTGACTACAAAAAAATGTTTAGGACAAAATTTTTGTGACATCTTTTTCTCAACAAAAAAAGGGGGGGGGGGGGGGGGGGGGAGTTTGGTAATTTGTTTAACATTCTGCATGACAATTTGCGTATGGGAGACAAGCATATCTCCCAATTTATAATTTTAAGAGAAAAATCGCCGCCTCTCATTTTGTTGTCTCATATATTTTGATCAGAGAGATGGCTGACACTAACAATATTAAAAAAAAAATATCAAAAACCTTACAAAGTTTTCTTGATGTTATTTGAAATAATGATTTTCTCTTCAAAACATTTGCCCCATGATAGAGATGAAATGCTATCTATGCATCTTGCTTTGTCAGGGCAATGATGGAAACAAAACTAAAGTAAATAAATATTTCTTGAATTCTTCATAATTGAAAAATCATGAAAACATTTTGGGCTACTCTTTCAACTCTTGGAGAGATTTGATGTAGTCTCTTAAAATATTTGGCCACGTTGTTAGAATAATTGTATGTAATTGTGAACTGTTTTGTGTTAATTCCAATTGTTTGATGATTCGTTGTTTACATTACCTTTTGTGAAACTGACTACACGCATCTTATCAACATCAATATTCTAATCATAAAAGTTATAACTAGACAAGACATGTTTTGGAGAAGGTTTTTGCATTATCATTTTTTTAAAAGAGCTTTGATTTTGTTAGACATTTTCCATGGCATTTTGCAAATGACAATTTCAAACTTCACATTGCACTACACATCTGAGAGACTGACAAATCTCCTCCTAGTTTATTCTTTTGTGAGGAAAATGCCACCTCTCGTGTCACAATCTCATATGTTTGATAAGAGAGATGACTCTTACAAAGCTTTCTCAGCGTTCTTTAGAATAATGATTTTTCCTTTGAAAGATTTGCCATATGACAAGATAGAATGTTATGCATCTTATTTTGTTATGTGAATGAAAACGAAACGAAATGTATTGCCTAGGCTTTTTTCATAATTGGTTTTTTTTTACTCCTTTGAACTAAATCATATGAAGTTTAGTGTTGATTCAATTCAGTGTTCATTGTTGATATTTTTTTGGACATTGCATTGCTATTTTATTCTATCAAACCTGTTCTTCCAACACCAATTATCAGAGAATCATTTAGAAACCATCCTCTAAATTGGCTGTCAGAAATGAAGAGCAAACCATTGTCAACATTTATATGATTAGAAAAAAGGGAGAGAGGTATAACCACTCAAAAGCTTCTAAATCGAAGAACATTCTAACAGTTATCAGTTTCGATCAGAGCACCAACAACAAAAAAAAGCTTGGATATAATCAATGATGGAGCCTTTTATAATACAATATCAAATCTTATCATACTTTTGTCTCTGCCCATCCACACTTTTCTACCATTGGCAGCATGAGAGAGAGACAGAGAGACTAAATATTGCGTGGCTGTTGGAGCACTGCAGACTTAGGGTTGGTCATTGGAGGTCCAGAGGCACTTCTCACCAGATCTTGTAGCTTGAAACTCACAAGCTTGTCCCAATTGCCCCCCTCAAATAACACTCCTGCACGACCATCCGACACTCTTTGCAGAATCCCTGTATACATGTAGTATGGATTGTCAGGATTACTAACTCGCACTATCATCCCAGGCATCAAGAGAGGTGGAGGTGCCGCCCGTGGCTTACCCACAGGTATTAGTGTCTTGACCGTTTTAAGTTGGGTGGAATCCTTATTGTTGGGTACCGGAAAGCTCCTGAGAAACTGCATCAAGCCCTTTTCCCCTCCCGGGAAGCCACCCGTCAGGCCTTGCAGCTCCTTCTCGAATGACCCAACTGCTAGGTTGATCGGCGTCGCATTGGTTCCAAGCCCACAGCTTTCATCCTTTTGCACAGAAGAAGATTGCATTGATGTCTGCCATTGCTCGCTTCTGAGGCTCTGCTCGCCCCCTGCTAATCCCCTACCGCCTAGCAGCTGCCATAAATCCACAGTCTCCGCCCTGCAGCCACTGCTGGGCCGCAACTCCTTAAGGCTGCGCGTAGTCCTGCAAGATGGAAAAAATGGGCGGCCACAACCCAAAAAGAAAAGACTTCTGTGTACTCGCTTGTGAGGGCGAGGGCGAGGGCGAGGGCGAGCGTGGAGATGGGGTTGCGAGAGGGAAGGGTAGAAGAGGGAGCTTTCCATATCCACAAAAGTTGGAGAAAGAAAGAGTAAGGGGCACTATTTGCCTCACAAAATGCTTCACCCACCCGTTGAATGGCATAGTAGAGAAAGCCTCACAAAATGGGCAACAACCTGAGCAAAAGGTTACTGAGTTGAGGGCGAGAGAACAACCTAGATGCCACATTGCCTCTACCTCTCTACTAGATGACAAAAAGAGAAATGGATAAGACTTGAGAATCTCTCTTTTTGAGAATCCTTTGACCTACAAGAGTAGCCTCAAATGCTTCTTGATAGGTTCTAGACCTACACATCACTATGAAGACTAAAATCTAACTTGACTCTAATTGGAAAGTTACTAGACTAGTCTACCTCAAGTTTGGACAAATCCCAAAACTTGAGTCTCTAAGTTTAATATTATTGTAATTTTACAATATTTTCACACACCTCATTAAAATAAAAATAATATTTACAATACTAAGGACTTGGAGATCAAGCCAAGATTTGATCTATGTCTTTCAAAGTCCTTCTTAGCTAGAGGCTTGGTGAGTAAATCTGCATAACAATTTGAAGTTGATACATGCTCAAGGAGAATCTCACCCTCCATAACTTTTTCTCTTACATAGTAGTGTGCTACCTCTATGTGTTTACTTCTTGCATGGAAGATTGGATTACTTGCAAGATATTGGGCCGACATGCTATCACATTTGATGCAAGGTATTTCCTCCTCTTGAATGATCCCGAGCTCCACTAGTAATCTTTTGATCCAAATGACTTCCTTTGTTGTGATAGTCAAAGCCTTGTACTCGGCTTCACATGAGGATAAGGAGATAGTGTCTTGCTTCTTAGATTGCCAAGAGACAATATCACCTCCCAAAAATATTGTGTAAGCACTTGTGGACTTTCTATCCACCTTATCACCTGCAAAATCCGAATCTGAAAAGGCAACAAGGCTTAAATCATGTCTTTTAAAACAAAGTCCACAGTCTTGAGTAGATGCAGTATATCTCAAGATCCTCTTCCCCTTTTTCCAATCATGGATATTTGGATTTTGCATGCTTCGACTAAGCTTATGTACACTAAAACTAAGATCAGCCCTAGTGATAGTGAGCCATACCTATTAGACTTCTACTTAACACGAAATCTTTTGAGACGAGAAATGGCATAGGATCCGTTTTTTTTTTTTTCAGAAGTTACAATTTTTTAAAACTCAAGTAAATTTTGAATCCTCAATTTAGAAATGAATTAATTATTTTACAAGATGCTACAGTTTGCAAGATGCTATATTTTGCAAATACTTAGAATATAGATGAAGTATTGCAACATATTTGTTAAAATTTTGTATTAAAATTACTCAAATTATAAAAACATCAATTGTGTATAATTTGTTATTATAAAAAATAATTGTTAAATTAAGTCATTGTAAAATTTCAATTTTAAAAAAATCAGCAAATTTTTTATATAATTTTAATAATCTGTTTGTGATTTAATATTTGTATTTTAACAATCAAATAGACTATACAAATGTAAAATTTAAAAAGTTATGTTTAACTTCTGGCAAATATTATTCTACAATAAACCCATTTTACAAAAAATAATAAAAACTACCCAAAAAAAACAAATGATAATTTGTTTGCACTTTGTACTTTAACAATCAAGTAAGCATGAGATTTGAGGAGTTTATTACTTTTGTAGTTTTTCCTTTTAGTTTTTTTAAATTTTTTATTTTTAGATTTTTTTTATTCAACTTCTGATCAATAATTGTTTGTTTTCTATTTGATTTATTATTTTAAATTTCTAACCCTTGATTTTAACTTTCCGAACGTATTGAATTTTTTCAATTTGGAGTTATATGGATAAAGTTATGATCATTCTTGTGAAACTTCTCCAAATTTAGTTGGTTATAATTATGTAGTTTATTTGTCTCTATTTTTTGTTGACTTTTGGACCGAATATTTTGACTGCTAAGCTATTTTTAGAAAGATTTTGAAGCTAGCTTTTTAGATGAACTGATTTTATTTCATTTGGATCAGTATTAAAGAAAGATAATAATTTTATTGTGGAAGGGTCAGATTTGACAATTTTCTTTGTATTTTCTTGGTGAGAGAGAAACACTTCACAATTTCAATTTTCAAGTTTTCTATGACAACTTTTCAAGTTCTTCAACTGTTAGTCGCCACACGTGTAATTTTACTCGTCACACATGTAATTTATTCGCCATTACTCAACCTTACTATTTTTTAATAAGTTTTTTACTCACCTGTTAATTTAAACATTCACACTTCATTTTTAGCATAGTTTACTTTATTATTTTTAGTAAATTTCTACTCATCTCTAATTTTCTAAAAAATTTTACACTTTTTATTTTTAGCATTACTTGCCATAACTATTTTTGGTAAGTTTTACTTGTCATTTTGAAAATTTTTGCACTTTTCATTTTTTGCATTATCCATCCTTGGTGTTTTTAATAAATTTTAATTCACCTGTCGTTTTTAGAAACAACCCCGCTAAACTCGTGACTGATTCCAACCGCGAGTCAACTAGGGCCTCTAGCCCACAAAGAAATATTTTTATTTTATTGTTTATTACTAATTTTCCTTTTGTCAATCACATAAACAATCCAATGAAGTTACTTGATAAGAGATGAATACTCTTTATCCATAGCTTCTTTCCAGAGATTAGAATCTGGCTGACTGAGTGCCTCTTCTACAATCGTCGGCTCATGAACAAGATAGGCTGCAGACTCGTCGATATATCTGATAGGTGGTCTGCTAGATGTTGATGATCTTCTGAGAAATAAAAGAAGTTGATCATTTTCATCATATTGTAGTTGCTGAACTGCAACATCATCATCTTCGGATTTGTCGTTGATATGTTGTTTGTCAAGAGTAGATGAGCTTGGACCTTCAATGGTAATAGTCGATTGAGGAACTGGGAAGCTCAATATGTCAGGAGAATTTGACAGGTCGGCTACATGGGCTTTGCCTTTTCCTTTGAGGTCGATAAACTGATCTTCGATGAAGATGACATCCCGGCTAGTGAATATCTTCGACTCGATGGGATCGAACAACTTGTAGGCTTGATCTAAAGCAGTGTAATTGCTGATAATACATTTGATACTCTGGAAGTCAAGCTTCTTCTTGAGATCATAACAAATCTGCGCATAAGTAGTACATCCAAAAACTCGTAAGTTTGATAAAAAAGGTTTGGTACCTTTTCAAACTTCGAATGGTGTTTTGTCTGAGAGAACTTTAGTAGGACATATGTGTTTGAGAATGACCCGTTTTGTGATTGCTTTGATTGCTTAGGCTGATGCGTTTGGTGCTCAACTGTGTGAGCCTATTCTTGGCGAAAGTGCTCTACACTATGTGTTTAAATTTGCAGGACCTAGATACTTGACTACGAATCACAAACAATGTAAAAATCAATGCAGCGTGACAATCAGAGATGGAAGAACAGACTATATTTTCATGTTTGATTTCAGAGTGAGTCATTGAGTATCTCGTTCGTTGGTGGCAGTCGTTCGTTGGTGGCGGACTGACGCTCCCCTTGGTTGGTGTGTCATTCTCATTGGTAGACTTTCATGCATAGCTCTATTCTTTTGTTTGCACACACACTCTCACGTCTTTTTTTGTGTGCTTAATCTATATTTTTATGTATCCACTGTGTGGAGTTTACAAGATAGCTTAAAGGAGAATTACAAGACAACTTAATGCTAAATCTCTAGTTAATTGTCTCTCCAGTAACATTGCCTTTTGGCGGACGAGCGTGACAGCTTGATAGCTTCACGCTCGCCGTCATTAGGAGGTCAATATGTCAGCCCGATAAATGCTAAGCAATGCCAACAGTCTCTGTTGACAGGCAGAAGAACATAAGAGTAAGTTGTAAAACAAATTCTAAGCAAGAACAAGAAGAGAAGAATCAGTAGACAGATAGTGAATCTGACTACATTTGGCTCGTTGTCGCTTGCACTCCAACACGTCATTCAACCAACACTTATGCGACGTTGTTTTCACTCAGATTGCTCAAGAAACCATTTTACATCTCTCTCTCTACACATCTGGGTTGACATCGAACTATTCTTCACCCTGATCTACACTTTCCACCCTCCACGCATACATCCATCTTCACATCCTTCTTTTCATACCACAACACACCAATACCACACCACTTACCACTGCCACTTGATTCACTCTGCCTACGCTTGCCCATATTGTCGCTCACCTGCTTATACGGTGCTCTTTTAATCCATGTTGTTCTTGCAACACCGTTTGCAGATACGTTCTGCACTAACAACCCTGCAAACACCCTCCACGACATATGCAAGCAACCTCCATAACTGCACATCTCCTTCGACCTTCCTCTGACTGCACAACATCGCAAACACAACTCTCCAAATCCGTAATGTGTATAGATGTAGAACTTGGTTTTGAATCATGAATTGATAGGATATTTTGGATGTTGTTGGAATCTTCTAAGGATTGTTAAGAAATCCAGTTAGAAGATGTATGAAATTTTTTTAGAAGCCATTATTGTATGAATAGGAAGTCACTAATCATGAACCAGACAGGTTGGTATTAGGTGATCCTATTGCAACAAAGGGTTGTTTAGGTGGTTCCTTGTTGGTTTGATCAACTTGAGATTAGTGAGAAGTAAGAGTTGATGCAAATAATTTTTTTTTTGGCTAATGATATATTGTTTTGGGAAAGAATCTCTGATTAAAAGTTTGGTTTCTCATTCTATGAAAAAACACTTTTTGAGAGATATTTTTTCTCATGATAACTGAGTTACAAGATTATCAGTTAGGAATCTACTATATACAGATGGGGTGATATCTGTAGACTTATGCTATGTACTGAATCATAGTGGGATCATGTTTTCTTTGCGCAAGTTCTTATTGTTGTGGGTCCACTATGTGTTCATTGGAATAAGTTTATTTGCATGCAGAAACTCGTCCGGAAGCATTAGCATATTGTTGAGAAGTGTCTTATGACAAATTCTCACCTCTTATGTGTTGAACAAATAATAGTGCCAATGGAGTAATGCGAAATGCGTGAAGGCTGGTGGGTTGTTGCATCCATTAGATAATCCTACTAAGTGGTGAGATAGTATCTTGATGGATTTTGTAGTCAGTTTACCATGTATGAATAAATAAGAATGGTGCAATTTGGGTCATAGTTGACTGGTTAACTAAATTTTCTACGTTTATTCCGGTAAAGACTATCGTGTAAGCATCCAAGTTGTTGGACGAGTCTACAAGATATCATTATCTATTGATATTGTAGATAAGTGGTATCGATTGTAAGTCATAGCCATTATGAGTTGTTTTATGATCTAGGTAATGGGTGATTTACATAAGATATGTAGGAACGTTTGGTTCTAATTATTTCTTGTTTGGAAATAAAATTATCTTGGAAACTCAGTTGGAGTTGGATAATTGGTGGAACCAAAAGCCCAGGGCTTCAGTAATGAGGTTAATCAATCTTAAGTTATTCTAGATCAGAACTTAAGTATATTGGGGTCTAGATGTGTTCTAGATGGAATCTTGTCTTTGAAATGACATGTTGAGCCATGTCTAGAGTGAAGAATTAGGAGACTACAGTTCTTTATTGGCATCATTAGGTGAGTAGATTCGCATAAATTTGGAACTTTCCTAGTGGAAAGAAGTTTCGTGGACCAACTCATATGTCTTTTAAGAACAATAGCATTCACGATCTCTTACTTTCAAGTATAGAATAAGAATCCGGTGAATTGTGATTGACAAATCATAGTTCGAGTTCCAGTCTATATTTGACTTTCAAGAGAGGGTAACGTGAGTGGTGAAAATATTGGATGCTTTGTGCACAGTGTCTCCTGATGGCAATCTCATTGGATGAGTTACCTTCCATTGATTGAGTTCGCTTGTAAGGGCAGTAAGCATTAATGGATATAGTCCATTTATGCTTATGTATGGATTTCAACCTTGATCTCTGGTAATAATTGAAATTGAGTCGATTAAAGTTCAAAAAGTGGCGAATTTCTTGCGAGAAATGCAAAATATGCTACAATTAGCATGTGAAAATATTCTAAGTACCCAGAATCATGTAAGACATTTTGCTAATTTGAAAAGATCGCCTCGGGAGTTTCAAGTTGGGGATTGGGTGTACCGTAGAATTTCGAAGGATTCTAAAGTAATGCGCATTGGGAAGCATTACAATTTGTCTGCTCATTATAGTGGACCATAGAAAATCTTAAAAAAGATTGGATCCTAAGTTTACCAGTTAGAGTTACCAGAGGGAATCAACCCATGTTCCATGTTAGTCGTCTAGAGATGAGTCTACATGTGAGGGATTACCATGGTTCTGGTAAAAGTCTAGATTCATTTGAAGACTTATTCGAAAGGATTCTTTTAGAGCCTGAAAAGATTCTTGATACAAGATGCAAGTGATTGAGTAATCGAGATGTTATTGAGCATCTGGTTCGATGGAAAGGACATTCTAATGATGAGGATTCATGGGAACTAGAAGGTAATCTAAAGAAGAGTTTTCCAGATTTTGAGTTTTGAGAACATAACTAAAATAAGGGGGCAAGTATGTTACAGCCCTAATGAGGGTCTGGATCATTAGGAACTATCTTGGACGTAGGGGCCAGGTCTAATCTAGATATTAGTCGAGTAGGACCATGGAGTCACACCCACATGCGGTATAGGCATGTGTGTTGCATCCAGTATGGGATAGGGTGTACATGCATTTTGTGCTTATGCATGGGTCTTGGCTATTATGGGTTAGGGGTACCTACATGCAGTGGACATGCATGGGATATTGGCATAATTAGTTAGAGTGCTTCCATGTGGATTCGATGCATGGGCAGGTGGGGTTGGCTATATCTCTATATATACCCTCACCAATGTCTATGAGGATTATTAAAGAGAGAGAGAGAGAGTCTGTGGCCATTACACTGTCAGACTGTGAAGCGCTATTCCTGTGGTTTTCCTATCTCCTAGATTGCTTGGGGGCTATACCGGTATCGGGTCTAGGTTTGGTTGGGACAGTTTCACCTACTGCAATCCTTCCTTGGTGCTCTATCTCGGTTAGGAGTCCTGGAGGATGTTTTAGATTTGCTATCCTACAAACATTTCAGATTGTTTTGAATGCTTGATTATAATGATTCTATGAGCAATTGCCACATAATCAATCTAGGTCTTGATTGATTTGGATATTTTGCAAACTCCAATCCTTGATTGGACTTGTTGGAAGTCTAAACTACAAAGATCTACCATTTTTTAGCAATTGCCATCTAGTTCTAAAATTTGGAAATGCTTGCTTGGCATTGGCATGTCTTTTCTCTGTCTCTAGTCAATTCTCTCCCATATCAGCACAACATAGTGAACCTATATTGAGGCATCAATTATGCAATGCACTTCCTCCTCGATGCCAATATGTTCTTTCATTGGAATACAACTAGTTATACCACTTTCATCCTAGACAACATTGAAGCTCTCAAATATATATGCATTTCCCAAGGTGCTCTTCAAGTAAACAATGTATTTACCATCATTGAGAGGGACTCTTAAGATGCCAATAATACACATTGGAAACTCAATTGTTGCATTCAGGATCACATCCAACTAGTGCATGTGAATGCGATGTATCTTTTTCTTGTCATCTTAAGAAAAGAACAACCGATTTTGTCTACGTGGCATATCCCTCACCCTCGAACACATATTCTTCTTCTGATTTTTAATGGATGGATTACATATCACTTTTAGTTAAAACAAAATAAATGCTTGCAAAATATGATGCTAATAGCACTTGAGAAATAAGAGGTTCAAAGGGGATCCTAAAAAAGCTCCCTTTTTTGCTTATCAAGTGATATCAAAAGTCCTATGACATAAATCAAATGGCTTTTCATGATCGATGGATCATGACTTTTTTACAAAGTTGAAAAATGGAAGCTTGCTCTTTTAAAACTAGAAAAACACAATTTGTTGCATGTGGGTACAAAGAAGCGAGTATTAAGCCAAGTCCACTTTCAGAATGCCAAACAATAAAAAAAAAACTCTCACAACAAAATCAACAAAATTTCACCATACTGGTTGGTGTGCTTTGTGCAGTAGATCCTTAAAAATATAAAATGTGTTGATCTTGTTATCTTTGGAAGCCCAAGCACACAACAAGAAACAAAGTGATCATCTCAAAAATGACTATTGCTGAGCTTGACCATATGAGACAACCAATCTCTATGTAATAGAAAAATCTAAAAATTATTAAAAAAGTGAATCTTAAGGCCCCAAATGGCCATCACTAGTACCTGAACCGTTGGGCCTAGATTTTCAACGGCCGTCAAATTTTTGAACGACTACTCCCACCCTCCATAAATCCTATATTGTCGTCATCCCTCTTTACCTTCCCATTCTCCAAGCCAACTTCAGGATACATTTTCCAAGGGACCAGTGCTCAAGAAAACCGACATAGTCTAGGAATGGAACCAACAAATTTTTCTCAAAAATCGACTTTAGAACTATAAAGCAAGATGTTTGACTTCTCAAAAACAGATAATAATTTGATTTTGTACTGGGAATTGAATGAATGATCTGCAATTGTCTTAGTATTTAAGCTCTGCTCAATATCAAAGAAATAGCATATGACTCTTCCAATCAGTGTTCTTAAACATGCAGATTTACTAGAGGATTTGAGTAAAGGAACTTTTAATCCTCAACATGCAAAATAAAAGATTTGATTATTGCATTTTCACTACTTTATGGACTTTTGCTAATTTGCTAGACTATTGCATTTTTCACAACTAATTCATCTAAGTACAATCTACGTAATGCCAAGTGCTCAAGTTTGCTTTGTATTTTAAAAGCAACTCCTGAGCATAATATCCATTCACCTTTCTCTCTCCTCCTGAATATTTCATTCTCTCTCTACTGAATGTGCGTTCTCTCTCCTCTCTACATAATGGATACCTCATGCATATTATGCCCATTTTTAGATAAATTAAAAAACAGAAAATGTGTTATTTTCAAAGGCAGATTCAACACTTTTTTTTTCTGCCTGTTTGTGCCCGCCCGTCCATACGAATTCCGTACGACTGCCACTGCTACGTGACACTTTTGTGTTGGTCAGTCAAAGTCAAACCTGCCTATTATGCTTTATAATGTGCTTTTAAAAAAAATTCAGGTATTCATTACGCAATGGAAGGAGCCGAGCAGAGGCCATTTTGCCCGGTAAAAGCCGAACCGGGCAAAATGGCCTTTGCCCGGCTCCTTCCATAATACATAATGTGCTTTTTATCTCTACTAAATGTACGTTCTCTCTCTAAAGAATGTGCGTTCCCTGTCTACCTTCTCACTTGACTTTACATGGTGGAAGGCCCAACGTTGCAGGTCCGGGCAAGGAAGGGCCTCGGTCAAGGCCTTCTACCATACAATAGTGGCATTCAACTTCAGATTAACAACAAATCAAGTACGCGGAGAGTCGGAGAGAAGCATGTGAGCAAAAGTTCAACACTCTACTGTTGATATATATTAATATGGCATAGAAGGGTTTCGTGAGAGTGGGACTTGTACATCCTGGTCTGATCGCACTTCCAACTTTGCAAGAAATAGCTCTCGTGAGATGGTTGATTTGATGCAAACTCTGTCTTACCAGAATGATGTGTAGGCATTGTAGAAGATCATCGCTCTATCGTTGGCCTATTTTGTGTGAAAAGAATATAAGAGCTGCAAGCGGTAATAGTGTTTAATTTTTAGCTGAATTGATAGAAGGCTGATCTAATGGAATGATTATGTTGACCCTTAACTGTCTGTGTGAATCAAAGAGCGATGGAGATTAAGAAGCGTCTACTACCTGGGTCCATTTGGCTAAACATTATGTTGCCTAGCTCTTTTGAGTAATGCTTGCTGTTACAATATGTTTGAAGGCTTTTACGTAGATTATCAATTTATTGAATTGCTGCGTTGTCCTACTGGCAATGACATAAACATTCTGTACTTCCTTCAAAAACTGAAAAAAAAACTTTTCTAGTGTTCCAGGCTAGTAGAGTGTCTGCCTTAGTTTGTAGTTTGAATCCCAAATCCTTCTGCCTTAGTTTGTAGTTTGAATCCCAAATCCTTCTGATTTCCACTCCTAGTTTTTCACTTTAATGAGTTTCAGTTGTAAAGCTGACTCAGGTGCACCAAGGTGCCCTGTAAGACTCTAAGGGGTGACACTCCCTAAAGGTCCCAGAGCGAGTTAGGAAGTCAAGGACTGAGCCTCCGACCTGTGGTGAGCCAGTCAAGTAGTCACAAGTCATGAGCTAGCTCTGGAGCTCGAGTCATGGCCTAGTCAGGAAGCAAGTTGATTCTGCCGTCGAGACGGCTCCCGGGAGCCATGTTCGGGAGCTAGACTGATTCTGCCAGGCTTGCCAGGCTTAATCAGCAAAATAAAAACTAAGTCCTAAAAAGCGTGCTTTACCAGAAAGCACTATATTTCAGGACAAAGGGGGTGCGCCGAATCACACCAAAACTATAGGGGAAGTCCGGCTGACAGAAACTTGGGCAGCTCAACCAGCGCCAGGAATCCAGTCGCCAGGAGAAGCAGTATGATGAGTATATCCTGCTGATGGTAGGATTAGAATCATATGTTTGGAATAAAAGTATGAAACTCTTCTCTTGAAGTTCTGAATGTGAATAGCTTGAGAGCTAGAAGAAGAGCAGTAACCCTGTCCTTTTGAATAAGTATAGTTTTTGATGGAAATGAATGTCTGTCAGAAAACTTTGATTGTGGTTCCTGGTTTCATGTTTGATGTTGTTTGGTGGGCGTGTTAACCTTACCACTGCTTGTGTATAAGCAACAAGGACGTACATCTGGAGGAAAAAAAAGGAAAAGACTTGTATATGCGTCCTACCGCCCTACTGAAGTATCCTTAGATGGATTTAGGGCCATTGGAAAGCAATGGATTTGATCCATTGATGGTAGATGTCGTTGAGTGTAGCAAGAACATTTGTAGCAGCCATGAAATCTAAGGTTTCCAGCGATGGTTGACTGGCAACTGATTTCCAGCACGATGGTGGAACCAAGTTTGAAAAAATGAGTTGTGTGTGGAGCGCCTCCAGGCCTTTTGCTATGGACAACGATGGTTGAAGGCAATCCATGCATGTTCTCACTCCTCTCTCGATCTCCAGTGTAGGCGTGGTTGGAAGCCCTGTTTTGGAAGCCAAGGGGAGTGGTGGCCAGATTGTTCATAGGGATTTTTTTACCTATTCCTCTTTTGATTTTATTGGGAGTGGAAGAGGGTGGCATACCTCAAAAGTTTTATGGCTTTTTTGCTTTGTTGAGAGACTCTACATGGGTTTTTTCTTTTATGTTATCCAGTAAGCCTTTGTGGGTTTAAAATTTGCCTTTGATTATTTGCATGCGAGGGGAGCTTGTGATTTGTAATAAGCTACGACATCGGCTACTCTTCCTGTTTGGCATGGGAAATAATTAGGTCTTGTATGGATAATCATAAGGAGAATCTATAGGTTGATCATTGGTGAGAATAATTATTTATTCTCTAGGCCATAAATGGGTGATGATATAATTTTTGCTATCTTGACAGTCTATCTATAAATTTGGATTATAGATTTAGGATGACATCAAGTTATTCGGTCCTCATGGGTTACTTTTCCCAAGACGGTACCCGGTTCAAGAAAATTTTATTTTTTTGGTACTGTGCTTGATGGTGACTAAACTTTGGGTGCATGTGTTCTCCCCAGATTAAAAATTAAAATTATTTTTTTCTTTTTTATTGAATTTCAAATTTGGTTAAAATTTGGAATGGATTACTTGTCTTGTATATTTCTAGTTGATATTAATCATTAGAAATGGGTCAAGTTAACGTTTGTGCAAGATACTCGTCAAAATTGGACTGGAAACCATCAAACAATATGAAATGGCCAGATAGAATGAGTGATGACAGTACTCTTTATCCGAACAGTTAAATCTTGTTTGGATACAATATAAGAGTTACTGAAAGCCTGTTGGGTAGGATTTCCATTCATGAAATTTCATTTTTATTCGAAAAATCATAATAATAGGAATTAATAAAAAACTGATTTCATTTCCAGTTAAATCCTATAGTAAATTATATTCAAAAGATCAGACTAGTAGTGGTTTTTACTAGTCGTTGATTTTTGTATATCAATAATTCAGCCCAAGTATAGTATAGAAATGAAATTGTTTAAGATTTTTTCCTATAGTAATTAATTTCAAAACATTTACTAATGTCGTTACGTCTTCTTAGTACCTCGGCTGAAATAGATTTTCAGGGAACTGAAAATTTTAAGGAGGGAAGAAGATTGGTTGCAAGGAAAATTCATGCAGAATTACAAATTTTTTCGGTTAACTGAAAAATAAAACCAAAAAAAGAAATGCAAGCCAGGAGAGAGAGAGAGAGAGAGAGAGAGAGAGAGAGAGAGAGAGAGAGAGAGAGAGAGAGAGAGAGAGAGAGAGAGAGACGAGGGACAGAGAGAGGGCAGGAGCGAGCAGAGAGTAGGGGATGAAGGGAGCGGAGGAGCGAGCAGGGAGCAAGGGACAGAGGGAGACAGAGGAGCAAGGAGCAAGGGAGAGAGTGAGGGGAGCAGAGTGAGGAGGAGCGAGCAGGGAGCAGGGGACGGAGGGAGCAGAGGAGCGAGGAGGAGCGAGCAGGGAGCAGGGGACGGAGGGAGACAGAAGAGCGAGGAGCCAGGGGAGGAGCAAGGGAGAGAGTGAGGAGAGGAGAGCGAGGAGGAGCGAACAGGGTGTGAAAATATTGTAAAATTAAAATAATATTAAACTTAGAGACTCAAGTTTTGGGGTTTGTCCAAACTTGAGGTAGACTAGTCTAGTAACTTTCCAATTAGAGTCAAGTTAGATTTTAGTCTTTATAGTGATGTGTAGGTCTAGAACCTATCAAGAAGCATTTGAGGCTACTCTTGTAGGTCAAAGGATTCTCAAAAAGAGAGATTCTCAAGTCTTATCCATTTCTCTTTTTGTCATCTAGTAGAGAGGTAGAGGCAATGTGGCATCTAGGTTGTTCTCTCTCTCCACGAGTTCTAGAAAGCCTCTTGTGTTATAAATAAGGTGGCTTTGTACCTCGAGAACAACTTCTTCAAGTAAAGCTTCCATTTGATCCATTTGAGGTATAATGATAGTTAGATTGTGATGAATGCTCTTGCCTTCATGCTAACTAGCTTGCCAATGTTTTCCATCTCATTGTTTTTGGAATAGTTTAGTGTGCAATCATTCATTCTCTTGATCCTTTGTACTTGCAGCTGGTTCACACATGTGAAAAGTTCTCATGATATCAGAGCTTGATAGGAGAATACACATCTAATCATTGCTTTGTCAAACGGAATGACTTCTCATCATTGTTGGTGAAATTTTGCCTCAGCACTCGATTTACGGTAACCATTAGAATTCTCATTACTATTTGTTGTTTTTATGATTGGAAAATGCTTCAACTTAATGTTTCCAATGCTTTCTTAAATGGTTACTTAGAAGAAGAAATATATATGCATCAACTTCCAGGTTTTGTTGTGAATGGCAAAGGATCAAAAGTATGCTTGCTTTTGAAAAGTCTTTATGGCTTGAAACAAGTTCCAAGGGCATGGTATGAGAGGTTGAACACTTATCTTCTTTCTATTGGTTTCAAGATTAGTTCATATGATCCATCATTATATCTTAAACATGTTGGTAATGATATAATCATGTTGCTTATTTATGTTGATGACATTCTATTATGTGGAAGCAACATGGATTTACTTGTTGATACCAAGATCTCCTTAGGAAAGGAATTCAAAATGCAAGATCTTGGATTTTTACATCATGTACTTGGATTAGAGATTAAGATCTCTAATGACTTAGCTTTCATTTCTCAAGAAAGTTATGTAAGATCTATGCTTAAGAAGTTCAAAATGCAAGATTGTAAAAAGAATATATACTCCTATGGAGTCTAATGTTAAAGACACTAAAACTTGTGATGAAGCATCCTTTGAGGGTGCTAGAACGTGCGCCTATGGCGAGTGTTTTTCAAAACGTTTGGAGGAGGCCGACTAGCTTTGATGAGACTTTTTTTATTAAATAAATAAAAAGCTCATGTCTGTGGGCAAGTGTTTTTTTTTTTTAAAGTATTAATAAAAATCTCAAAAACAACATAGGCCACATTTAGTGCCTTTCACAGCACCACCAAACAGGAGGGCATTTTTCTTTTAGAGTACTAATAAAAATCTCAAAAACAACATAGGCCAGATCTGGTGCCTTTCATAGCACCACCAAATAGGAGAACATCTTTTTTTTAAAAAAATTAAACTGAAGACCTTGAAAAAAATATTTAACAGAGAAAAAATTTCAAAATTGAAGTTTTGAAGTGTTTAAAATTTGAAATTTGTCAATTTTAGCCCACTCACACTAAAATGATCATAGCTTCTTCACTAATGATCCAAACGAAAGAAATCCATATCTTCGGAAAGCTTACTTCAAGATCTATCTATACATAGTTTAAAATTAAAAAAATTCGGCCAAAAATTGAAGACAAACAGACTGCAAAAATTATAGCTAATTCAAGTTGGAAGAATTTTGTGTATTTTTCACACGTGTGAGGACTTCTCAAACAATGTGAATGATCTCCTAAGATGTGTGTGACTGCACATAGATCAATTTAGATTGAGATACAAGCATACAAGCTAAAAAATGTAAGGCAAGAGCACTCTACACATGCATCAAACATCAATAATTGATCACACATATGAAAGGACACTTTCCATTAAAAAAACTAAGTATGGATTTGGCTTACTCTCGGGTAGAGTGCTGTAATTGAGTTCTCCTTAGTTGCACAGATTTAATGTAGTATAAAAAATTCTCGTTCCCTCAGGGATGGTAAATGAATGAAAATTTGAGATTAGTGCGATTGGTGTTGTTATGAATAGTTCAATCTTGGTTATCGACAGATATTTGTTCAACAAGCAGCCAGTACTACCTTAATATCAAGATAAGATAACAAACATAGACATCGAACAGAGTCTCAACATAATTCTTATTGAAATTACCAAACTCCACAATTACAACTGAAGTCTAACAGTTCGATTTCATCGACAACCGAATATATTTCTATCAAAGTTAATCAACCAGGACTTAAACAAATGATTATTCTACTAATTCATAACATTCAGTTCTCGTATTCAGATCCATGAACAATCAAAACATTGCTCAAACCGACAATCGTAGTCATCAGTGAGCGACAACATTGATGTTCCAGATGGAGATCAACGGCCAAACATTGGTTCTCACTTCCAAACAAGTACTATAACATGTTATTGATTTAAAGACTTGGTATTTTTTCTCATTCAATATGACCAACAAACCGACTTAGATTTTAGTTATAACAGGTTTATCTATTTGATATGTCACCACAGATTATACAATTGAAAGAAATTGCACTATCGACAATGCATTAATGTTCATCCTTAAGAGTGAGCAATGTTTAGTTCTTTATCAATTGAATCTTATACGGTAGTAAAAACTGGACAAGGGTTCAACAGATCAATCCACCTGATTCCTCTACTATATATACAGAACACTGAAAGCTCAGAGTTACATCCATACACTCTCGAACAAAATCAGAAGAAGATACGAACTCTCGATGATCAATTACAATAAAAGAGAAAATACATATAGGCGCGAGTATGTGAAGAAACTAAGAGTTTTTATCTTTCAAAGCCTTAGACTTTTTCTCGTTTGTTGTTTTTTGACTGTTGCATGTTGAACTATGTTTTGCACAGTCTGCATTTTTGAACTGCTTCGTCGCACAGTTAGCATTTTTGGGTCATGAGAAAAATTCAACCCTAGGTCTAAAACACTTAGAAAATAGCTCTGGCAACTTTTTCTGACATTGTCGCATTTTTCGCATTTCTACAAAAAAGACGACACTGTTGCAAAATGCCTTAGAAAAGCTTTTAGGCCTATTGTCGGCTTTTTCGCCTTTCGCAAAAAAGCGACACTGTCGCCAAATGCCTTCCGGATAAAAGCGAAGGTGCCCTTGAAAAAGCGACACTGCCCTTAAAATCACGAAAGTGTCTTTTGGTGAAAGACCTCGAAGACGAAATGTTCATGAAAGACCTCGAAGACCTCAAAGACGAAATGTTAAAAAACAAGACGAACAACAGGAGAAGGTCAGACGACACGAAACAACATGAAACTCTTCGCGCTCCAAAGGACCAGGAAGATCAAACAAGCACCATGAAGTATAGCTTCCTGATATGATATGATGATGTCAACAGAAGAGCGTTAGGACGTGCCTAATCTGCTGCTCTTGTAATCTGAGATTAGTTATAAATTCTTTAATTTTTCTAATTAGAAATGTTACTCTGAATATATATGCATTGCTAGACGCATCAACACGGAGGCAGTCATGGACACAGAATAGATAGAACTGTAAAAGTTTGAGATAGCTCCAGAGTGAGTTTACAAATTAGCAGTAGCTAGTCATATTATTAGTGAAAGAGAACATCTCTCGCGTGCCAACATGATGATCTGAGAAACAGACAACGCTCAAGAAAAATATTGTAAATTCAGTTCTGATAATAGAAGCAATATTCTCAACGCTCTATTTTGTGATGTGTATAATCTACAATATTGAAATGCATGCTAGTAGTAGATAGGTTTCAGTTGTTGTTTTCTTCAACATTATCTACTGTTTACAAGTTTGATTTTTACAACAGATCGTCAGAAGCAATCTGGGGATTGGAAAAAATTAGACTGTAGCCAGTAGCAGTAGCTACCCCTGCCAAGTCGGCTCTATCCGGCCTTCATCATCGGGAACGAAGGACACAGCCTCCCATCAGCAGAGCTGAGCTCGATTCATTTCGTTTTGTTTCATTTCGTTTTGTTTCGTTTTCCATCAGTGGTATCAGAACATGTTTCATTTTATTTTGCTTCGTTTCATTTCAAAGGTCTGACTCTCCAATAGTTGTATTAGAGCCCTGTATTCAAGCATTCGTCGATCTGAGCACTCCTGTCTTATGTTGTAGCTGTCGACCTCGATGTACATCAACTTGATATGCAAACAGCCTATCTGAATGGAGTTATACAAGAAGACATCTACATGATCTAGTCTGAAAGATACGTTCTAGAAGGTATGAAGAATCATGTATGTAAACTCCACAAAGCACTTTACGGCTTGAAACAGTCTGCCAGAGCTTGGTTTCAGAGGATCAACACATTCCTCATCGAACAAGAATTCAAACCAAGCACTGCTGATTGCAACGTCTATTCCAAGTCAGTGCAACAATCCTTCATTATCATCACCTTATACGTGGATGATACATTGCTCTTCAGCAACAATACTAATTTGGTCAAGGATTCTAAACAGATGTTGTTTTCAGAGTTCGACATGACTGATCTGGGCAAAGCTCACTTCTGTCTAGGCATTCAGATCCATAGAGACAGAGCGAGATGACTGATTTACATCACTCAACAAAGGTATCTTCACAATGTTCTTAACATATAAAATTTAATAAATTGTTAATTAGCTCACTCACCGATGGATCCAGGCCTACATTTGTCAAAGGACCAATGTCCCTAGACCAAGCAAGAAGAGGAGCAGATGAGAGAGTATCCTTATCGATCGATACTTGGATCTCTCATGTATGCAATGGTCTGTACAAGACCATATATCTCTTTTGCAGTAAGCTCACTTAGCCAATATATGGCTAATTCTGACATTACCCATTTGGAAGGCTCTCATATATGTCATGAGGTATATTCGAACTACCATGGACCAATGCATCTGCTATGGAGATGTTAGCAATGACAATCTTCATCAGCTCAGTGGATATTCTGATGCAAGCTGGGGAGGAGATGTAGACAATCATAAGTCCAAATCTGGATTTACATTCTTTTTCAACGACGGTCCTATATCATGGAACAGTTGTAAGCAAACCTCTATTGCACTTTCTTCTATAGAAGCAAAATACATTGCTGCTTCTCAATCTATTAAAAAAGCGTTTTGGTTGAGAAATTTACTGTCAGACATTAATCTGTATTAGTACAGCCCTACAATTTTATTTTGTGATAATCAGAGTGCTATTGCCTTATCGACCAACCCTAGATTTCACTCTAGGAGTAAGCACATTGAAATCATGTCTCACTACATCAAGGGCAAAGTTCTCAAAAAGGAGGTGAGCTTAACGTACTGCAGAACGCAGGACATGGTTGCAGATATATTCATGAAGGCATTAAGTGTTAATGCACACAACAAATTTTGTGCATTGCTCAGTTTGAAGATCAAGGCATTCACGGATCCAGATTAAGGGGGGAGGGGTGTTGGATTTATCTCCTCTACTCTTCTAAATCCTATTTTATTATGCCTCCATTTATGCTGCAATTCTACTCATGTTGTCGCACAGTCTGTATATTTACATGTAAAATAAGACAGGCAAAAAAACTCGACTGTCTTCATAAATACAAATAATTTTCCACAGGCGAAAAAGACAAAAAATGTGACAGTGTTTTTATACGTGATTCGTGATAGGCGAAAAAGATGACACTGCCTTACAAACTGCCGAAGGTATCCTAGGAAATGCGAAGGCACCCTATAAATCAAACCCTAAGGCATTTCGTTAGAGTGTCGTATTTTTTGCATCGTCACCAACATTCATTTTAGCAAGGGCTGACGTCGCGGATTTTTCACACTCATCCCATGCAATTGTGCTAACAGATTTGACAACGACAGCACCCACCCATGATCTCCTACAAACAGCACATCCACTTTGTACTTTCTTTATCTGCACACCTGTAAAATTGTGTATATATTGAATGTGAAAGATTTTAGATCCTTAAGATCCAATCTACTTGAATGATCTTTGGTTAGAAAGAGAGATACACTACCAATCTCACCAATGTAGAAAAATCAGCATCTACACATAATTTGAGTGCAAACACTAATAGAACTTGATCAAACTTGAATGAAATGATTATGTACTGTCGTTGTCCGTACAAAACTAGCAAGCTACTGTATTTCACACATGTGGATCCAAAAATAACAAATATAGATCATTATACACTGAATTGCAAGCAATCACCAAGATAGTGCACCAATGGATAGTAGAACCCAAGAGAACCATGTATAAGCATGAAATGAGATAGAGAAGAGAGAAGATGACTCTCTCCACCAGTTACATCCTTTTATAGTAGGTCCAAACCCTATTTGGCCACTTGGCTTTCCCACCAAAATGCTAACCCTACCAATTTTGGGTCTAGATTCAATGTACCCAACTTATTCAAATTGAATCTACTCAAACTCGAATTCTATCTTTCCCACACTTTCAAAAAGTGTTTATTCAGATGAAACTTAGACTAATGAACTTTGAAAAGTCAACCTCTAAGTCTAAAACAAGTTTTGACCTCAATATGCCAAATATGAAAATATTGCAAAATGTGATGAAACTAGTTGAATCTTTCACACTCCCTCTTCAACTAGTTTTAGCATAGACTTTGATAATACTCCAAGTGAAGTCCTATGCTTCATGAACAAGTCTTTTCCCAATGCTTTGGTGAAGATATCAGCTACACATTCCCTTGAAGACACATGTTGAAGCTCCACCTCCTTTGCAATGACTCGCTCCCTCTCAAAATGATATTGTATCTCAATATGCTTGCTCCTAGCATGAAAGATAGGATTGGATGCCATTCTTTGGGCTGATTGATTGTCACAAAAGATGATTGGGTTCTCTGAAAAATACGACAAGTGAAGATCCTTGATCATCCTTTTGATCCATACCATCTCCTTTGTGCAATGTGTAAGAGCTTTGTACTCGGCCTCACTAGATGACAATGAGATAGTGGCTTGTTTCTTTGACATCCATGATATAGCTCCATCACCTATGAAAATACAATAAGCACTAATGGATTTTCTATCCATTACATCTCCAGCATAGTCCGAATCTGAAAATCCAAAAATATTAGGTGATGATCCCTCATACAATATGCCAAAATCTCGAGTTCCAATGATGTACCTCAAAACTCGCTTTCCTAGCTTCCAATGCTCCTAGCATAGTTTTTGCCAATAGAACTTTGATCCATCATAAGAATGATCTTCTTCCTGAGAATAGACCTCCTTTCAATGATCATGTAATGCTCAAAATAGAAACAACCATAATTGATATAGAGAATAGTGTCCACTTGGGATGCTTCACTATTTCTTACATCAATTTTACATGTAAAAATGTGACTAGAACATGAAGAATCAAATAGAATGTAAATGAAATGATTCCACCATGCTTCCAACTCTGAACTCTCTGCAAAAATACAACAAACAAACAATAAATGTGAGTGATCAACATTTTCTTGCATGTCTCCTCCTCCTTTGTCCTCTGTTGCCTTGTATCCACCATGATACTCCATGAATGAGCCTCCATCTTTATCTTGTCTCAAGTTACCATCATACCTTGATGACTTGACCATGAATGAGTGACATAATGAACCTCCAATAGCATCAGCCAAGAATGCTAGTACAAATCCAACATTAAAACAATGTTCACCAATGTAGCTAGTTTTACCATATCTTGACAATTTGCACACATCCACATGAAAATGCTCAAACATGAGATAGAACAAGTAAAGTAAACTTGAACAACACTTCCTTGCTGCTCCTTTGACCTTACTTAAGTCTTCAATATGCTACAAAAACAGATCCATAACATCTTTGCCAATTACCTCTCCTTTGATGCTCTTGACTAGCTCCAAATTGCCAACTTCCCTTTTGACTAGTTGAAGCGTTTTGAGATCAACCTCTTGATCATCAACTTGATCATCAAATTCATTGAACAAACTTTGTTTTCTAGATCCAATACTTGATTTTACAGCAAGATAACATCCATCCACTTGCATAGCTCCATGTACACAAGAAGATCCTCCAAAAGATGTTCCATTCTTCATAAGAGCTTGATACTCGAGATCCATCGCTTGGATCCACTCCTCTTCTTTCCTTGCTTGATCTACACTTGTAGGCTCATCCAAAGAGGTTAGGAAAGCAACATAATTTCCATAAACTACTTGCTTACCCTTTTGATCATATGTGAGCCTTGAAGGTACTTGTCTTTCTCTTGATGTTCTCCTTGGCTTTTGACTTGATGAAGGTCCATCATCACCACCATCCAAAGTAGGATCCTTCTCATCAACATCAAGAATGTTAGATCCATCTACTTTACCATCAATCATGCTTTAAGACACCTTTGGAATGTTTCCCTCATAAAAAAATGACATCTCTACCAACAATCACTTTGTTAATAGAAGGAATGTAAATCTTGTAGGCTTTACTCACCTCACTATATCCAACAAAAATACCTCTTCTTGAAGATGGATCCTCCTTGGTCCTATCATCAAGAGTAATGTTGACATAGCATGTGCATCCAAAGGTTCTTAGAAATTTGACACTCGGCCTCCTCTTGAATAGCATCTCAAAAGGTGTCCTTCCATCCAAAATAGCACTCGGCCACCTATTGCACAAGAAATTGGCACACAACAAAGCTTGATCCCAAAATGGTATGTCAAGATTAGCACTTAACCTCATAGCTTTAGCACTTTCACATAAATTCCTATTCTTCCTTTCAGCCACTCCATTTTGTTGTGGGGTCCTCGATGTTGTATACTCCCTCTTGATCCCATGCTCATTACAAAAGGCCTTGAACTTGTTAGATATGTACTCACCACCATTGTCATCTCTCAAGCACTTGATCTTTATGGAAAATTGGTTCTTCCTTGCATTCTTGAACTTGACAAAGACATCATACAGTTCATCCTTGCTCTTTAGTAGATAGATCCAACAAAATATACTAAAATCATCAATGAATGTTACATACATCTTAGCTCCACTATTGCTAATTGTAGTAAATCCATGAATATCCGAATGTACAAGTTGAAAAGGCTTTGTAGATCTAGAAATAGATCTCGTGTAAGGTAGTCTATGTGACTTAGACAAAGCACAAGACTCACAAACATGCTTGTCATTACTTAAGGAACTTGGAAGACCAATCACAACCTTCTTCCTTGCCATTACCTCCAATGACTTGAAGTTGAGGTGTCCCATCCTTTTGTGCCAAACCTCTTGAATAGAAATTTGCTCCCTTGAATCACATCCAACTTGGTTAGCAATAACACAAGCATCAAGTTTGAACAACTTCCCTTGCCTTTTACCTTTTCCAATCAAGACATCCTTCCTTTTGATCAAACAAGCATCTCCATCAAACTCCACCTTGAGGCCCTTACTTAGCATTTGACTCACACTAAGCAAATTCTTGGTAATAGATGGAATAAACAAGACATCCTCCAAATGAACATTCCTATTTGTAGAGAGAGAAATAGGAATTGTGCCAATCCCTTTGATTGCACACTCACCATCATTGGCCGTGTAGATCACCCTCTTGTCAACTCCATATGCCAACAAAGAAGTGAAGTACTCTTTGTGAAAGGTCATGTGTGAACTTGCTCCACTATCAATCCACCAAGGATCTAGATCTCTATCATTAGCAAGCATACATGAAGACATCACAAAAGCATCATCATTTGCATCTTGCACATCCAAACCATCCTCATCAAGAGTAAGATTACCTTGCTTGTCTCCTTGATCTCTCTTCTTCTTGTAGCACTCACTTGCAAAGTGTCCTTTGATGCCACAATAGAAGCACTTGAGCTTTGATCTATCCTTCTTTTTGCCACTTGAAGAAGCATCCACTTGATCTTGCCCTTTAGACCACTTGGTTTTGGTATTGCTCTTGAATTTGCCCTTTGTGAACATAGCATCCTCTTGAAGTGTCGATGTAGATCCACCTCTTGCTTGAAGCCTATATTCCTCATTGATCAAGATCTCTTGAAGATCCATCAAACTTGGCAAAGTCTTTTGAATAGCAATACTTTGAACAATGTTAGCATGAGCATCCAACAAGCCATTAAGAATCACTTGAATAAGCTCTCCTTCTTTAATGCTTTCATCTATGCAAGCTAACTCATCATTCAATGCTTTTATTCTCAAAACAAAAGTACTTGGACTTTCTTCATTCTTTTGCAAACAAGAAAAGATTTGTCTTCTTAGAGTCAACACTCTAAAAGTAGACTTGGATTCATAAAGCTTCTTCAATGAATTTCAAGCTTCCAAAGATGATGTGCACTTACCAACTTCCTTGAGAAGTTCATTGGTAACATTCATCTTTATCATGTGTAGAGCCTTCTTGGCCCTCTTGTCATACCTCAATTGATCTTGTTGTGTTGATGGTCTCTCCTCCAAGCCTACAACAATATCCAAAACATCATTCATCTCAATAAGTGACTCCATCCTCACTTTCCACAATGAATAGTTACTTGAGGTAAGCCTATCATTGGCTTCCAACATGACTCCAATTGAGGTTGCCATGTAGCAATGACCTGATATTCTCTTTCAACCTGCTTCAATTCACAAAGCACTCCTTTGAACAACAACAAATGCTTTCAAAAGAAATCACCAAGATTTGAAACTATCTCATAAATTCTCTTCTAGCACTTATCCAAGCAAATCAACACATAGAATCATGGAATCTTGATCAACCTATGATCTATCCTCAATCTAATGACTTTTGCCACTTCCTAAGATTGAAACAACTCAAATGAAGTCCAACAACCTCACTATTTAGAGATCCAATCAAAATTAGGGTTTTGACAAAATCACAAAAAATTGACTATTCCAAATCTACATGCAAATGCTGAAAATTTGATATGCAATCTACAAGCCACCACTTAGGCTGAACCAATGATCCAAAAATCGGCCAAATCCAGTATGTGAATTCAAAAATTGGAATTGAACAAGTATATTGACCTATTTAGTGTTTTGATCTACAAAAGATCCAATCTACAAAAGCAAAAAATCCGATTTTGGTGTAGAATCCTCTCTAGCATCCTCTAGACTTGATATCTTCACCAAATCATTGATAGATCTGATTTCCTCCTTCATAACTTGAAACACAAGCTCTGATACCATGTGAGAGATTTTAGATCCTTAAGATCCAATCTACTTGAATGATTTTTGGTTTACCAATCTCACCAATGTAGAAAAGTCAGCATCTACACACAATTTGAGATGCAAACACTAATAGAACCTGATCAAACTTGAATGAAATGATTATGTACTATCCCTGTCCGTACAAAACCAGCAAGCTACTGTATTTCACACGTGTGGATCCAAAAATAGCAAATATAGATCATTTTACACATAGAATTGCAAGCAATCACCAAGATAGTGCACCAATGGATAGTAGAACCCAAGAGAACCATGTATAAGCATGAAATGAGATAGAGAAGAGAGAAGATGACTCTCTCCACGAGTTACATCCTTTTATAGTAGGTCCAAACCCTATTTGGCCACTTGGCTTTCCCACCAAAATGCTAACCCTACCAATTTTGGGTCTAGATTCAATGTACCCAACTTATTCAAATTGAATCTACTCAAACTCGCATTCTATTTTACCCACACTTTCAAAAAGTGTTTATTCAAATGAAATTTAGACTAATGAACTTTGAAAAGTCAACCTCTAAGTCTAAAACAAGTTTTGGCCTCAATATGCCAAATATGGAAATATTGCAAAATGTGATGAAACTAGTTGAATCTTTCACATTGAATACCACTTGCGTATTCAAAAGTGTGTGTAAAAATAATAGCATCAGAAGCTTATCAGAGATAGATGAAGTAGATGTCTTGCGCATTGATTCTTTTGTATTGTCAGTAATAGGTTCATCCCCTTTTTACAGATTGAATTAGCTTTGTAGAGCACGCAGTTTCGTCCGCTATTGTCTTGTGCTCCACAACATTATTGACATGTATATTTTGCTATACTTAATCTGATAACAGCTCTGTTGATCTGCGTTCAGATTTGTGTTGATATTGCTATGCTTTTCTTCATTCTATCTGACTCTCTTGTTGCTCAATTCTTAGCGAATTATTATTAGTCTAGCTGTTGACGACTAATATTTAGTCTTTCCTTTCACGACTAATTCGCGACTGTATATGAATCGAGCTCAGTCTAGCTCTTCGTGAATCATTCGCGACTGTATATGAATCGAGCTCAGTCTAGCTCTTCGCGAATCATTCGCGACTAATAATTTGTCTAGTTGTTCGCGACAAATTATTTTTCTGATGTTTAGGTAATATTTGGCTATGTAATCAGATCGACCGTGATTTCTATCACTAACGTTCTGTTCATTTCTGATAGGCGTAGTCATACTTGGGGAAAGAGTAATATAGCTCATTCCGCTGCGCGCGAATACTTTTGGTTCGAGTTCGTTTCTCATTCGAGTTTCGAGTTCGCTTCTTTTCGTGTTCATTTTCTTTTCGAGCTATTTTTGTTTCTCACACTCACATACCCTCTTTCTCCAACGCCTGAGATATGCTTTGAACCAATTACACACATCAAACTATCCATATGCTGAGTGTAGACTTAAATCGTTCTTATTTCATGAGCAGTGAAATTGCTAGAATGCTTGATAGCAGAATGATACAATGCACATATTTAGTTGCCCAAGTAGGTGTTTGGCAAAGAGACTTCCTTGGCATATATTGCATTCTGCATTTCCAACTTCAGTGCGTCAAGCTCCCTTGACAACCTATCGTTTTCAACAACAGCGTTGACACATTCGACATGGTTCTCGACTCCTCCACAGTCTTTATTTACATTTGATGGAGTAGAGTCGGTGTCGACATTCTTTTGCTTCAGCTTCATCATGTCCTGCATCAGAGTCTCGATATTTTCTGGGCTTGAAGGTACTCTTGATGTGCAATCGACCTGGACAAGGTGGGGCTGTTGACTCTGGCATGTTTTCTTTAATGTAGAGCAGCTCGTCCAATAATCTGTCCTTTTTTCAATACAAGGGATATAGCATCTCTTGTCGGAAGGTGTTCGTGATCGAATCCTGCAGTGTATTCCACTTATTTACAATGAGTCTTATTGTTCCTGCAATATCGCAGCAACTATGTACAAGATCAAAAGAAATGCACTTATGTCTTTCAATGTCAAGCTGCTCTCAGATATTTACATTGTTAGCTTTGACTTGCTCAACCAATCTGGTGAGCTTATTGATTTCTATTTGAAAGAATTTTTGTTGGTTGGCTGCCTTGTTGAGCTCAACCTTCATCTCCAAGAAATCAAACTTGGCTTTGTTTTCAGCCTTCTTATGAAGTGCCAGGAGAGTATTACTTGGACTGTGGCTTGGTATTTTTTTTTATTAGCTCTTTCTTTTCTTCTTCTAGCTAACATCCTCTATTATCAGCAACTCTGCTCTCCTTACCACAACCTTGATGTCATCGTCTATGACCTGCTTAATCCCGGCCACAAACTCGTTGCATAAGCCTGGCAGCACGATGGATGGGTTTACTTTAAGCAAGCCGCCCAACTTGCATAGTTCTACCATTGCTTTTATTGAATCCATATTGATTGGACTGCGAACCTTCTAGTTCACCGTTGAAGAATCAGTACTGGTTGAGGCCATGTTTCTTGCAAAACAGCTTAAAAAACACAAAAATACAAAACAACAATGAAACGGTAAACGGTAACAGTGTGTAACAATGATGAAGCTCACATAAGAAGAAGAAGCAAGCTCTGGAAAGGTGAATGATCAAAGCTCACAATTCACATATAGAAGTTCAGATGACGGATGAAGTAATGGTCAAATAATAAGTAAATCAAAACACACATTATAGTGGTTAGCCAACGCAATCGTTCCCAAGAAAGACCTCAATAGTGATGGCAAAAATGTTGTTAAAAGGAAAAAAGAGAAAGACTATGCATAATTAGTGCAATAGATAGTAGACAGGTGTCAATGATAGCTTGAACAGTCGTTCCATGTGCACAAACATTTACTACACACAAAAATTAAAAAGCATGGTTATGAAATGACGTGGCCAAAAAATTTAGTAAAAGAATAATAAGAATATTGCTTAAACAACTTGTAAAAATCAAATAATAAATAAATAAAATTCGACCTCACAAGTAGTACATAACCCATTAACTCTGGTTGGTTGTAAATTTCCTTCCAAGTCGGCTAGTTGTATGGATCCATTGTCGAATACTTTGATGACTTTATAGGGTCCCATCCATCTAGTATGCAATTTACCAGGGAATTTCATATGTCGAGTATCATACAACAATGCATAGTCGTCTTCTTTGAGTACGACTTTCTTAATTGTTGCATCAAACTACTTCTTGCGTTTCGCTTGAACAACATTGGTCTCATCCAAAGCTGCCTTCCGATCTTCTTCTGATTTGTCGAGAATTCAAAATTGATGTTGGACATTGTCTTCCTTAGAGAGTTTCTCTTGAACTTCAATTCGATAGCTCGGGACTTCGAATTCAATCGGTAGAATCAGATACATACCATAGACCAGATAAACGGTGTCCTCTTTGTCGTGATCTTCTCTATGTTGTGATAGGCCCACAAAATGGAGAATAACTTCTTATCCCAATCTGATGAATGAGCTGCAGTAATTTTGTTTAGGATTTTACAAAGTATGTCATTTGCTCGCTCTGTTAAACCGTTTGCTTTTGGGTTGTAAGGCGTCGTCTTCTGGTGCTTAATCTTGAATGATCTATTAGGATCTGGATCGTTTCATTCAAAAAATGCGTTCCCCTGTCACTGACCAACTCCAATGGACAACCATAACGAGTTATCACCTTCTGAAACAAAAATTTAGCAACTGTTTTAGCATCATATTTGCGGGTTGCTTCAGCTTCAACCATTTAGGTTGCATAGTCGATATTTCTTCTTTGTGTCTACGTTATAATTCTTGGGATAATTCTGATTAATCAAATATTCGCTAATATCAGAATATAAGGACTTTTTTGCATTCATGAAAAAATAAATCTTCATCAGGAAACTTATCTTTCAATGGTTCATTCGATTTTGTATCATTCCCAAGTCGTGACAAGAAGTCAACATTGGTATGATACTTCCCCTATTGCATCTACACGTCAAATGTAAATTCCTGCAATAACAGCACCCACATCGCTATCCTTCCAGATAGATAAGCTTTATTGACCAAATATTTTAGCACATAGTGGTCCACATAGAATATGAATGGATATTCCAACAAATAGTGTCGGAACTTCTTTATTGAGTAAATCAGTCCTAATGCTTCTCTCTTTGTGGTTGAATGATTATGAACTAGATACCTGCATAATACACCAGATGATCCTTTCGCAAGTCATCTTTCTGACTTAGGTCCACTCCGACTGCAAATGCAAAAACATCTACATATACAAGAAATAGACGTACCCAATTTGGGTCATAAGACATGAGCTTCGATTAGTTTCTTCTATAGTTGATCAAAAGCTTCTTGTCTTTTAGGCATCCACACATATTTTGCATCCTTCTTTAACAACTGGGTTAAAGGTGAAGCAAGAAGTGCATAGTCCTTTATGAATCTTCGATAATAGCCAACGTGACCAAGAAAACCTCGAGGTTTTCTCAAGCGATTATTTCAACTTTGTCGATGTCGACTTTGATGCCTCTTTCAGATTTTCGATGTCCCAAGAGAATTCCTTCATAAGAAAAAAGCACTTCTCTGGATGTAGGCATAAGAAAGTCTCTCTACATCTCTTTAGAGTCAGTCAAAGTTTTCACATGATCAGATGCTTTGTTGTATATGCAAAAATCGTATATGAAGACTTTCAAAAATACTTGCAAGTAATCTTGAAAAATTGTTGTCATCATACGTTAAAAAGTAGTAGGTTCGTTACACAGACCAAACGACATTTGTCTATAAGCATACGTGCCCTAGTCAGTGGTAAACTTTGTCTTTGACTGGTCTTCTTGTTTGATAAAGATCTGGTTATCACCGGAGAATCCATTCAAAAAAATATATAATTCATGACCTACGACTTGATCAAGGATTGTGTTTGTGAATGGCAAATGAGTGATGGTCTTTCCTTGTCGCAGTATTTAATATACGGTAGTCTTGAAAAACTTGAATTTTGCCAGTTTTCTTCTTTGGTACCACAACAATGTTGGATTTCTATCCTCTCCATCCTTATCTTATGCTAATCTAGATCCATTCATAAGCTGTTGTAAATATTTGTATGGTCACGACATCTGCAGAATTACACTTGTTTCTTGACATACAAAAAAAGTCGATGATAGTGTTCTTCAACTTTTTCGACATCGATTTGTCCCAAGTCTCCAACTTCCCCAACTTTTCCGATGTCTTGCATCATTTTCTTCTCCCCCTCTTAAAGGAAATTTCATAATTTCGATTAAAAAGTTCTCAAGAGACAACATATAAGATATCAAAGATTCGAAAAAGTCAGTAATGAGTATATAATACTATTACATACCAAACTTTTTTCTCAAAATCATAAACCATCTTATCCCGAGTGATAGAAACATTACTCTCAATAATCGACTATCAAATAGAGATAGTCATTTGGGCTCAGGAAGTCTAAATTCCAGTTAAGTTCAAAACATCAATTGATTCTGAGCTATATTTACAAAACTGAAATGGAAGCATAATTTCATACAACTTTAACAGTCCTTCAAAACCTAGTTCTACACTGGAAGGAATCATATAAATCTCAATCTATTTGTCTCGTATTTAAGAAATTTTTAAAAAGTAGAGGTTTAAATTAAAAGAGAAATAGCTTTCAAGGGTTTTCGATTTGGAATTTATGAGATACCATTTAGATCTATATCTCATAATCTCTCCGAATACCCTAAAAAAGATTAACCAATGGTTTCAACTGTTAGCTTTACCAATAATGTAAATACTAACCACTGGCCTACAAATCATTCTTGCACAAGAATTCTCCTTTGAAATCATTGATGTCCCATACCATCAGTTTTCTCTCCAAGAAAGTTCTTTGCTTTTAGATCTAATCATCAGAAATTTAAAAAGATTATCTGATCATCCTATATCCAACATAGGATCCGATCTTCAACCATTTCCAGATACCAATGTAAAGACCACTAGGGATAACTCCTAAGATGAGGATAGAAATAACACAACATGAGAGATTATGGAGCAAAACCACCCAACCAAACCTAGATCCCTCATGGAGAATCCTCCTAGATCTAGCCCCCAAGCCATGCCATGTGATAGCAAGAGGAGAAGAGCTCAACTGGTAACCTAGACCAAAGTTGTCGACGAGATAATCTCTACCTCAATATATAGAGAGTAGGATCCTATGCATGAAACCCATGCAATCCCCATGCAGGTCAACTATAAATAGGTCACAACTTCATGCATTCCTCCTGCCTTTATCAGGCACATGTACATGCACTACTCCATATGTCTCAATTAGAGTGTCTGGGTCCTCTCAAGGTCATTAGTCACCAATAGGCCTTGATGTGGATTAAAATCTAGGCGTGACCAATAATCGCTAACACTGGAGGGCCAGTCTACCATATTAAGACTATTCCATGTCCTTTGAATCTAGTGGAAATTATCATGGACATGACCCCAAACTCGAGATAGGAAGATAATATTTTAATAATCTTCACACTCCTCCTTAAAATTTATGTTCCTATCAACATAGATTTCGAAATTAGGCCAAGGTTAGACCTCATCTTCATAAAGACATTCTTGAGTAGAGGCTTGGTGAGAAGATCTGCAACACAATCTGAAGATGAAACATGCTCCAATGAGATCTCTCTTCCAATGACTTTTTCTCTTACAAAATGATGAGCCACTTCAATATGCTTGCTCCTTGCATGAAAGACTGGATTATTTGCAAGAGCCTGAGCAGAAATGTTATCATTCTTGATAATTGGTAAATCTTCATCTGCATAACACTTAAGCTCCAAAAGTAGCCTTTTGATCCATAAAACCTCCTTTGTTGTGGTTGTAAGAGATTTGTATTCAACTTCACAAGATGATAAGGAAATAGTTGCCTGCTTCTTTGACAGCCATGAAACCAAATTTCCTCCAAGAAATATAGTGTAAGCACTTGTGGATTTCCTATCCAACCTGTCTCCTGCAAAATCTGAATCTAAAAAAGCAATCAAAGTCAGATCTTCTCCTTCATAGTATAGTCCATAATCCAAGGTAGAAGATATATACCTCAAGACTCTTTTAGCCAACTTCCAATGATATAACTTTTTCCTGCATGTGTTGACTTAGCTTATGAACACAAAATCTTAGATCAGGCCTAGTAAATGTTAACCAAATAAGTGAGCCAATAAGACTCCTATAAAGAGTGATGTCCTCAAAGGATTTTTCATCATCTTTAATAGGAACTTTTACAGTGTGCTCCATAGGTGTATCTATGCCTTTACAATTCTCCATATGAAATTTTTTGAGCATGGAAAGTGCATATCTACTTTGGCTTATAAATGCATGACCTTTCCAAAAATCTATTTCAAGGCCTAGAATATAGTGAAGAACTCCTAAGTCCTGCATTTTAAACTCAGTACCAAGTGCATGCTTAGTTTCTTCAACTAACTTCTCACTGTTTCCACAAAGAATGCTATCATCTACATAGATGAGAAGAATAATCACAAAGTTATCTACAAACTTATAATATAGAGAAGGGTCATATTCACTTAGACAAAATCCGAGTGATATGAGATAATAATTGAGCCTTGCATACCAAGACCTTGGTGCTTGTTTCAGTCCATACAAACTTTTGAACAAAAGACAAACTTTTGATTCATCACCTTCCTTCACAAAACCTGGAGGTTGCTCCATATAAATCTCCTCCTCAAGGTAACCATTGAGAAATGCATTAGAAACATCAAACTGGAACATACTCCATTTGTGAAAACATGCAAGAGAGATGAGTATTCGAATTGTTACCATCTTTGCAATTGGTGCAGAGGTATCTTCATAATCAAGACCTTTAATCTGAGAGTAGCCTTTAGCACAAAGTCTTTTATTGATAGATCCATCATGATTATACTTGATTCTGAATACCCACTTACATCCGATCACATGCATGTTGTTTGGTGGCTCCACAAGCTCCCATGTGTTATTTGACATCAAGGCTTCAAATTCTTGGGTCATTGCTTCAACCCACTTCTTGGATTGAAAAGCTTCTTGGACATCCTTAGGCTCTTCATCTGATATAAAAAGTGCATGATAGGAAGTTTCACCTTCCACTTGCCTTCCTTCTTCATCATATGTGAGTCTCCTTGGCTCAGATCTTGCTCGTGTAGACCTTCTTGGTGTGATAGCTTGAATCTACTCCTCCTCAAGCCTTGGCCTCACCTCTTCTTGAACAACATCAAGATTGATGATTGATCTTGCATGAGTCTCTTTGATCTGAACATCATCCAAGTTAAAATTCTGATCTTCATGGAAGACCACATCTCTACTAACAACATTTTTGTCAGTAGAGGACAAATAATTCTTGTATGCTTTTTTAGTAGATGCATAACCTACAAAAATTCCTTTTACTGCACTAGGATCTTTCTTTTTCCTAGTTTCTAGAGGTACATGCACAAAGCATACACAACCAAAAATCCTAAGATGGTCTACCTTAGGATTTTTCTTATACAACATCTCAAATGGTGTCTTTCCTCCTATTGCAAGATTTGGAAGCCTATTACAAAGATAGTTTGCACATGCAACTGCCTCTCCTCAAAATTCTTTAGGTAGAGAAGCTTCCAGCCTAATGGCTTTTGCACATTCACACAAAGTCCTATTTTTTATCTCAGCAACTCCATTTTGCTGAGGAGTATATGAACAAGAAAACTCTCTTTGAATACCCTCTCTCTCACAAAAGTCTCTAAACTTATTGGAAGTGTACTCCCCTCCACTATCACTTCTTAAAGCTTTTATCTTGAAATGAAACTGCTTCTCTACATAAGCTTTAAAAGTAAGAAAAACATCATAAA
Source organism: Diphasiastrum complanatum (assembly GCA_029204225.1). NCBI lineage: Eukaryota > Viridiplantae > Streptophyta > Lycopodiopsida > Lycopodiales > Lycopodiaceae > Diphasiastrum > Diphasiastrum complanatum. The sequence continues at coordinate 87,245 of MU831639.1, forward strand.
CCATGGCTTTTGAAGACATCATATAGATCCAAGAATGTCTTGTATAATCATCTACAAAAGAGACAAAGCAGTTGGCTCCTCCTTTGCTCTTAGTTGATGAGAGTGTACAAGTTCAAATGGTTGCTTTGTCTTGATACTTGATCTAGGAAAAGGCCTTTTGTGTGACTTTGCCAACACACAAGCTTCACAAGGTAGAAGCTCCTTTGACAGTGTCTTTGGTAGACCAATAGCTTTTCCTTCTTTGACCATAGATTGCATGGCTTTGAAATTGGGATGATCAATCTCTTATGCCACAGATCATCCTGTAGAACCTTGGTCTCATAAACAATATCTGAAATGTTAGCACTCTCCCTAGAATCTAGTTTGTACAACTTACCAATTCTAGATCCTCTAGCAATAACTTCATTTTCTCTTGAGATTATACACTTGTCAACTTGAAACTTGACATCCAATCCACAATCAGACAACTGTCCTACACTAATGAGATTCTTAGTCAATTTGGGTACCTACAGTAGATCATGTAAGCAAAAAGATTTTGATGATGATGCATGTAATGGAATGCTACCTATTCCTTCAATCCTACACTCTACATCATTAGCAGTATAGATTGACCTTTTTGCACCTAGATATGGCATGAGATTAGTGAAAGAGTTCCTAGAACTAGACATGTGGGAACTAGCCCCACTATCTATCCACCAGACTTCTTCATTCTTAAAAGGGAAAGATGAAAAAGTAGACATCATTAATGAATCCTCTCTTTCACTCTCTATACCCTCACACTCATCCTCATTAGTAAGGTTAGCTTGCTTAGATTGGTTCTTCTTCTTGAAATAGTTTGATACATAATGTCCTTTTTTTCCACAGAAAAAACACTTGATCTTTGACAGCTTCTTCTTGTCATTGGATGTTGCACCTTGTGAGGACTGATCCTCACCACCTTCTTTGACTTTGTCCTTCTTGAAGTGTTGTTGTCCTTTGCCCTTGCCTCTTGACTTGTCTCTGATGAAGAGTACTTTGTCATCTCCACCATCTTTTAATGAAAGTCTATTGATCCTCAGCATCTTGTTCTCTTGCCTGCTTTCTTCAGCAATGAGAACACCTTGCAGTGTCTCCAAGGATGGAAGATCCTTTATGACAACATAAGTCTGCACAATATTATCATACTCATCTCTAAGTCCATTTAGGACTACTTGAACAAGTTTAGTGTTCTTAAGAGCATCACTAATACCAGCTAACTCTTGATGAAGATCCTTAACTCTCATGACATGTGATGAAGCACTCTCATCTACTCTCTGATAACTTAGAAATATTTGGTTTCTAAGTGTAAGCAATCTAGAAGTATTTTTGATTTCATAGATTGTTTTTAGAGTATCACAAGCTTCCTTGGCAATGGTGCATGTACTGATCTCTCTTAACACTTCATTGGTAACATTTATTTTTATAAATGAAGGGCAATTCTGGTTCTTTTGTGGAATGTTGTAGCTTTATTAGGTGCAGCAGATTCTTCTTTAGCTCCACTCAAAATATCCATTAGATCATGTAGAATCAACAATGATTCCATTCTGATCTTCGACATTGCATAATTGGAAGATGTTAATCTCTCACTATGTGAAAATTGATGAAAAATGGTGAAAAAGACATATGTGTGCTCACTTTGGCATATCCCACGAGTTGAGTACTCTCTAAAACTCTCTAATTGCCTAAAACTCTTCTAAAAACAAATTAAATTGATTTAGAAACAAGAGCAACACATTCTACTCTCCAATACCTATCCAACAAGCTATAGAACATCAAATTTGGATAATTCCTTGAGAAGTAGCACTCATTAATGAGGACTGATTTCACACATGTGAGCTCTCTGTCCATACAGAGCTCCACTGGATCAGATCAGCCTTGATTTGATCCACTTATGGTCCACAAATTGCTTGTTTCTTGATGAGTTTGAATCCTTCTCCAAAATCCGAGTTCCTGCAAGCAAAAACACTGATGATATGATGTATACACACTCACCTCTTCAAAGCATGAAGCTCTGATACCATGTGAAGTTTTTAGCACGTGTGAACTTCACCACACACCCTACAGGATCTTACTGAGATGTTGTGATTGCACAAGATTGATCAAAGAACAGTATGGTTGAAAAATCTAAGGCAAGAGCACAATGACATACATCTGATGAAAAAATCTAACTCTTCACTATGAGAAATGAATGTCAAAAACAATTCTAAGTGTTCAGTATGGGAAAAAGAGGCTGCTCTCAGGTAGAGAGAAAAAATCATACATAGAAAACTCGAGTAGAGAGAGAATGAGTCCAAAACACCAAAATCTCAATATTCACAATAATAGCAAAACATGCCCAACTTTCCCTACATGAGAGAGACTCGAATTCCTATAGTGGAGTTGCATGGAAAGTCCACTTAACTGAACTAATTCACCTACCAGAGATCCACATGTGTAACTGCATGCATGTATGGTGCATGTATAGCATGTCAACTCATAAAATTGCCTAGACATGTGTAGATCACAAAAACTACTTTGCATGTTGCATGCACTGATTGCATGTGGCTTGCATGCATACAATAAGACTTTGCATGCTATCTAAACATTTGCATGTCATTGTATTGTCATCCTCTCTTGTGTAAATAAAAAAGATCCTCAACAAGTTCTTGACAATCTTGGAGCTCCTTGTTCATGGTTGTTTTCTTGAGTGAATCTCCTATGAACATGCTTTGCTTTCTCTTATTTGTGGATGTGGAATAGAGTAAATTTTATGCTTTCTTTCTTTATGCAATGTGGATTGTAGTTTTGGATTAGATTTCTTGTTCTTGCTTAAATAATTTTTTAGCATTTAGGTAAACTAAATAGGCTAGAATTGTGATCCAGATCTTGCATATTTTCTAACAATCCAGTTCTTGATTGTTTTTGGGTTATCCAAGAATCAAGAGATGGGTGTTTCTTGATTCTTGAATTGCTAGTGTGCTGATAGGTAGTTAGTTCTTGTTTCTTGTTCTTGATCTGTAGATTGATCTAGGTGCATTCTTGTTTCTGAATATCTAGAGCTAATTAATAGCAGGAATTGCTGATTGTTCACTTGTTTGAAACACTGACCTATTTAGTTTACTTGGATGTTGAAGAATTACTTAAGCAAAAACAAGAAATCTAATCCACAACTACAATCCACATTGCATAAAGAAAGAAGGTAGGAAATTTACTCTATTCCACATCCACAAACAAGAGAAAGCAAAGCATGTTCAGAGGAGATTCACTCAAAAAAACGGCCATGAACAAGGAGCTCCAAGATTGTCAAAAACTCTTGGAGGCTCTTCTTTATTCACACAAGAGAGAATGACAATACAATAAAAGCTCCCTCACAAGAGAGGAGGTCACTTAAATAGACCAAGAGGCTGCCCATGTGGAGCCTAAGTGGCAATTCCACTAATCTACAAATTCCAAGTGGAATTAGCTCTTCCACTAGAGGTTATCATCAAAAGGTGGCTCACTCTAGTTTATTTAAGAGGGGCCCACATTTATTACATTGCCTAGAAATACTACTAGCTCCTACATGGTCATTCCTTCTTTGGGATTTACCATGAGGCTCACATAACGTAGAATTGTATACCTAGCTAGTATTCCTCGAATCTCATGCTTGACTCTCATTTTCTATCTCTTCTCTTCCTTCTGAGACCTCCTCAGTTTAGAATGAGAGGTACTCTTCATGCAGCTCAGCTCGGCATCTTGGGAATTCCTTGGAATTTGCCAACAGGGTCTACCATATCCGGCGTCTTTGACCCTGGATCGGATCGGGTCTAATAAATCCAACCCTTTGTATAAATCCGACTTGTTGTAAGTTATCCGACTCTTTGATAATTATCCGACCCTTTGTATATTTTCTGACCCTTTGTATGAATCCGACCCAGTGTATAAATCTGACCCTTTGTAATTAGCAATCCGATCCACATATAGTCATAATAATGGCTACTTTATGTGGGACTGTAAGAAGATCTACTTAGGCCATCAATGCACTGATCGACTGACATCCAATCATCAATGATGGAGTCAATGCCTTGACAGACATCTTTTGTAACAATGATTCAGACATTTTTCTGTAATGAGGATCAGTGATTAAGTAGGTTTTGTAGAATCAGCTAGTTAGCATTCCATTATTCCAGTTTTTGATCATCAACAAATCCAGTTGAAGCAGTTTTTGAGCGCCTACTATTTTGTGCCCAGCTTCAAACATTGTACTCAATTTTTTGTAATCTAATCAAAGTGTATTGTTCTATAATTTTATTCCATTGTGCATTGTAGTATCAGATTCATCTTAAACTGTCTTGTTGGTAATTGCTACACTATTGATTCAACACCATTTGCTCACCACTTTCGCTCCTCACCACACATTTCCACCAAAATCCCACATGGTATCAGAGTGAGTGGCTCAATAATATGCATTTTCATTACGAATTTAGCCTTGTTTTTACCAAGACTTCATTTCAGCAAGTGCACAGCCAACAATATTTCGTTATTGTTGTTTTTACCAACAATATCGATCTATACCAAAATGGATTCTAGTTCTAGTGGGACATTGTTGATGATATCGAAATCTGATGTAGCTAGCATCACCAAATGAATGCAATGAGATGGCAAGGCTTTTGCCTTAATCACACTAAATATCAAAGACTCCTAGATCAATCATATTCAATCTGCTCAGACAACCAAGGGTGCATGAGACATCCTAGCTACTCTTTATGACATCAGAGATGTCACATCTAGACTTATTTGTGAAAGAAATTCTTCACTTTGACAACCAACAAGCAAGCTTCTACATCTGTTGTTGCTACCGAAGGAGAAAGCATTGAGCTTGCACCACATATACATAGAAAGGTGCCTTGTCCTAAAGGAGAGGGTCCAATGGCTGAAGACGTTGTAGGGTCGATCCAAGAAATGGATGCACCTGAAGTTCTTGGGGTGGGCCTTGGTGTTGGTGCCCTAAACTCTCAACAAAACCTCATTCGCAAGAAGATAAGAAATGAAAGGTTAGTCAGTCCCAAGACTATGGAGCTACACATCAAGCAACTTGAAAGGCCTCCCATTGATCCAATGACAGGTATGAGATCCCTTGAAGTAAGAGAGCCCCATGATCTACATGTACATAATTTGAGCATGTACATAACCTGATGTTAAAGATGAATATTAATCTGCTCGCAAATGTTCTTCCTTTCATAGTAATGGTTGATCCTTCTCAGTGCACCAAAAAGTCCTCATTCAAAAGCGGCACGATAAACAAATATAGGTATTTCGTTATCAGGGAATGCCATTCTATAGAGGCAAGGTGACAGTTGGTTAGGGAATACCCTGACTTGCCCTATTTCAAGATTGTAGAATGCAAAATTTATGCTGGATTGACAGAGGAGGAGACCAAACTCTTGGCATGAGACCACAACAATGACAATGACTATCGCTTTTTGGGTATGTCATTTGTCTAAAGGATCAAGTTTTTCCATAATGAATATCTTGATTTTTTGAAAATGCATGACTAGGTGAGTGATGAGATGTTAATCCAGTGCTGTAGAGAAACTAGATTAGTTTTTTAGGCCTTGAGAAAGTATGAGCAATTGTTCCAGCTTGTCTTCAAAAGGGGTGCAATTTGGGATCTGCAAAATGAGATTTGTACATTGTGGGAGAATCGAGAGATAAAGGGCCAAAGGCAGGCCAAAACCAAAGACGGTCCCCTCCATTGCTCTGCGCAAGAAGGATTGGACAACTGACGTTTCAATTAAAAAGCTTCCTGATAACATGAAAATCATCTACTGGTGCACAATGCAAGGAATTAAGGATGATAGAATTATAATCTCCATTTTTTCGCACGTGAAATTGCTAGATTTGTCCCTTGGAGAGATGGCCAACAAGTTTGAGCAATAAGTGTATATCAATAATTTAAAGTTTCTTGTTCCGAAAATATTTTTTGGTTTAAATGGATATGGCCTGCTTGGAGAAGGAGAGACGAAGTTTGATGGATGCGAGTTCCGCTGGGGATTCGCTCCTCAGATCATTTACCTCTCCTAGAAATCCTCTTCATGTGTGGCATTGGGCCATCTTTACATGCGATGTGAAGGATATTGTACAAATTGTGTCTAAAAAAGAATATACTCTACTTATTGTTGATATACCCAATGGATACAGGCTGAGAAGAAGTACTTTTAATTATTTTACTTTCACATATGAGCAGATTCTCAATGTCATAAAGTCTTTTAAGGAGATAACAACTTTGTAGCTCTGGAGAATTTTTTTTTTCCATTCTACTAATCAAGTTACTTATGTTGCAAAGGCATTAAAGGACGAGACACATGGTATGAGCCATGATATAGTATGAAATATTTTAATTTGATTAGTCCTTTTGTTGTTATTAGATTTTTTTTCAGAATATGTGTTTTTTTTTATTTGTTGTTTTAATAAACTGTATTTTTATCTGACAGGCACAAAACAAATGTACACAATGCACCTGGTGATGAGCGTCTTCTAAGCACATTTGAAACTATGTCAGTAGGCTATTTCTCTTTGTTAGACAAATGTCGAGTGGCTCGACGTTGTTGTAAGAGAAATGCCTCGAATATATTGTCGTTTCTTGTTGTGACCAAAAAGTTGCAATTTACAGATGTCTCTTGAGTTGTGGTTAATCCCTACCAAAAGCCACAGAGACTAATAGATGAATTAATTGATTAATTTCTATATGAGAATGATTGGATTTTATATCCATCTTTTGGAATTGGCACCACTATTGTGTGTGCACTTAAAAAAAAAAAATCGTATAGTTGTGGAGAAGGATTTTATTCAATCGACGTTCATTGTGTAGAGAGTTGTTGCAATTGACAATCTGACAAATGTTGATGATGAAGTGGGTGCATCTTTTGCCCATGAAAATGATAAAGTGCAAGTGGCCTCATCAGAGCCAGAACCTCCTCTTAAAGATGAGCCTCGAGATTTTGTTGATCTCCAAGATGAAGATACTGATGTTGGTGACCATGACGAGGATGGTCAACCTCGACCAACTCATACTGATGAGGAGTCAATTGTCTCAATCTTGAGTGTACTTTTTGTATGATGGAATTTATTTGACTTCTCAATTCTACTTTAATATTTTTTTTGTATGAAATTCTATATAACTACCAAAACTAATTATACTTTTCTATCACTTTGTGTTTTATTGATAATTATGATATTGATTAGAATTTCAATTTGTTTATATTTTAATAATCGAGATTATAATTAAGAAAATATTTTAAATCATTGCAAATGTATTTAAATTGAAAAAATATATCTGATATAGATTTTATTATGTTTATAATTTATGATGAATAAAATATAATTTTTTTTTTATCATTGCCAATTATATATGAGTGCTAAACATATTCTTTCACTCCCCAAATGATTGTGTTAAATGCAATCAAATTGAAAGATAGTTTCTAAATTGACAAGAATAAAAATAAAAAAAGTCAAATTCATTTTACAACTTTGTGTTCGTTGTAAATAATATTTATTAGATATCCCATTATTTGAAATTGTGCTGAGGGTTTAGGGTTAAAAGTTTAAACTTAACTAGATTTTTATGAGTTTTTAATTTTGGAAGTTGTTTCAATTCATATTAATAATTTTAGTTTTCTATTATTGCATGTTAAAAAATGTATTTATTACAATTTTATACACAATATGAATTAATAAAAAATTTTAGGTTTCTAAATTTTTTTGGATAAAAAATAATGTGCATGTTTTTAACATAGACTAAAAAGTGTCAAATTTTAACAAGAATCTATTTTAGGTAATCTGCAACATTACTCATTTGATATGCAACAGTGTTGTGTGTGTATGTGTGTGTGTGTGTGTGTGTGTGTGTGTGTGTGTGTGTGTGTGTGTGTGTGTGTGGTGTATACATTCATTCACGTTTTAATTGTTGGAGAAATATGGAGTCAAATGGAATGAAGAAAGACTTGATAGAGAAGGAACTACGTTCGAACTATCAGACTATGATGAGTATTTCATTAGCACTTCTAGTCAGAAATAGGTGAATCTGATGTGTTGCATTTTTTCAGTTTTTGTGCATCACATCATCAAAAAGAAGACATTCCATGTGATTTAACTTTGCAAGCTCTTGATAATATGTATTTTGATTGATGATTTTGTATGTCAATTTTGGAGCCATATATATGGAGTCAATTTTGGAGCCACATATATTTGTTTCTTTGTGAGCTGCATTCTACATGAATCGGGAATTCAGTTTCAAGATCATAATTATTATTCATATTACAGGTACGGGAGTTTGATTTGATGTCTCAGTGCTCAATGATTTTTTTTCAACATCTTTCCAATTGAAGTGCGTAGATGTACATGTTTCTTGATTAAAAATTAATTTTTGTTTGTTGTGTTGTATTGTGTCACAGTTTCTATAGTATGCATCTTTGTATGATGAATATGATTCTATAAGCATGTGTTCGGATACCTAAAATGGCTTATATAGAAGCAAGTGCTTGCAATAAATTTTTTGGGACATTAGGGGAGTTTTGAGCTCCAAAAGGACCTTATACGAATTGGTGCAAACATCTCTTTTGTATTATTAAGATATTATAATACTATTTCCAACTAATACTTTTGACTTGCCATAACGTTTTAATCGTGGCTCAGAAGTATGTCATGTAAGATGTCATTGGAAAGTGCTCGTCATCAAGCGCCTTTCAACGCACCAAACTCCACCGAAATCGGACTTATCACTAAAACGTCATGCCATTTTTGATGTGAACTCAAAAAGTTACGTTATGTAGATTTCAAATTTGAGTGCTCTGATTGGTCCATGTGTAAGAAAAATTTGAGAAACATATAAAGAGAATCTTTACAAAGGGTCCTCTTGGATTTAGAACTCCTCTAATGTCTTTATGTTCGTTGTAATTAATGTATATGACAATTTGATGTTTTCGACATTTGCATATTTGTGATGACGTTAATCGATATTGTGAAATGAATTCTGCTAAACAAAGATTTGAGTAGCCAATAGGTCGAGAGAGATATTTTTCAATTTTGGTTGCATATCGTATGTCTGTTGAATCGGGATGAAGAAATTATAAATCTTGCTTCTTTTTAAGAACAAATGCTCGTGTTGGCTTGAGATTTGTATTAATAACTATGGATGTTCTTGTGGAAGCATGCAAAGGTAATGATAATACAATTATGCAAGTTGTGCACTCATCCGATGCGCCTTTAAAAATGCAGTTTCTCATGTTTTTTAATCTTGTAAATGTATCTACATTTTTATACTTTTAAAGATTGCGAATGTGAGGTATCGGTTTTTGTCAAATACGATCTACATTAACTTCCAGCTGCATATGGGTCACGAATATATTGCAAATCCATCTTTGCATTTCAAAGTTGACTTATGGATGGGGATTGAAACTATTTGTATATATGTCTTTTGAATTGCATTGTAGAAATATTGTTGGTTTTTTTAAATTGCTTCGTATTGCTTCTATATAATCAACAAACGATATTTGCAACGTAGCAAACCATGTTAGTATGTTTTATTGTAGCGATACGACTTAATTTTTCTTTGATAATATGGTATAAATTCTGGTAAATGTTTTTTGTATGTGCTTCTGCTTCTAAATACGGATGCGAAATATTGGTATATGGCATTGGTGTCATGGATAATGAAAGTGACATTATTTACAAGCTCGGGTTTTATAACATGTCGTTCAATGATGATGATTTTGTATGTGTAGATTTCTTATATTGAGTTTTGCACTATCACATAAAATGTACACATCAATAAATTGGGCAATTTCGGTTTCAAATTTTTTACCATAAATTGGTGCATTTGCGACCCACAGTAATCCATGTTCATGTTGATGTAGGGGGTGTAGAAGTAATCGTGAGCAGCCCTTTCGCCTGTCAAAGAGGGTTAGTTCACTGGATAGGTGCCTAACTATATCAAGATGCTACTTTTAGTTGTCCTCTACTTTTTCCTCTAACACTACCACCTTAACACTACTCCCCTTTAACACTACTCCCACTAACTCTATCCACAAACATACATCATGATCTAGGATGAGGGGAGAGAGAGAGAGAGAGAGAGAGAGAGAGAGAGAGAGAGAGAGAGAGAGAGAGAGAGAGAGAGAGAGAGAGAGAGAGAGAGAGAGAGAGAGAGAGAGAGAGAGAGAGAGGGAGGGAGGTTAGCTCAAATGCTCAATATGCATGCTAACGGAAAAATCATAACTAACGAAAACAAGAACAAGGAAATAGAAAGCAAATAGAAAGCATGACAATAACATTAGCATGAGGGATTAGCAAATGAGGATGCTTTGGCTCTCCAAAATGGTAGAGTCTCCGCCTTCTCATTAAGCATAGAAATATGGTACAAGTGGTGCCTTTTTATCAATGGGGAAGGCCCTTGCCCCAAAATCCTATTGGCTACTTCTAAAAATATGAGATCTAATCTTCACCATTCATCTTCGGCCCAATCTAACCCAAGGGTCTTGAAAATGTACATTAGAAATCACATGATAAATGTGAGTTTCAATTTGGACCCAACTTTGTAATTTTAGACTAAGTTTATTAACTTGAGTGGAGGTAGCGCCACACATTCTTTTGTTAATCGGCGTGTTAGTAGTAGTGGAGTGAGTGGAGGTAGAAGCATCGGGAGGTGGGTAAAGGTTAATGTGTGGAACAATAGTCGAGAGGATGGCAGAGCGTCAAAAGTTTCAAACTTTTTGCTTGAGAACTATACAAGCAAAGTTACACAACAGGGGCCTGGCGGCCATTCGGTCGCATGAGGTTTGGCTTAATGGCCAGCCTTAGCTTGTTCAGAACAAAGGTGGACCAGTCATAAGGTACGACGGAGGGGTTAGGGTATTCCAAATAGGATTCCACTATCTGGCTCATGAGGTTAGACTGTATGTGCTCCTCGCGTAAGGATGAGACAACTAGAAAGTTGTTCAGTAGATATGCTGCTAATTGGACGATGGGGTTGTTGATAGCCTCTATCAAGTACCCATTGTTAGTCTTTAGTTGAATTTCGGGACCCAGTAGAGTTAGGAATGGTTGGATAAGGGCAGAGGCACTGCGATGGGAGGGTCTTTGGCATGTATGTGAGACAATTCCTATTGCTGCCAATGCGTGTGTGTTGACACACACTCGGTACATCTTGTTATTGTACTGTACGTAAAATTAGACCTTCTTTGTATCCCACACGGTGTAGGCCATGAGGACGATAGGCATGTTAAGCATGGCTATGAAAATGGATGGGTAAATGACCATCACTTGCAGGAGAGGTCCGGCTGCCTGGACCCAAGGCATGACCAAGGAATCGACAGGCAGTCGCCAGATTTGCATGTCAGAAGAAATGTCATCCTTGAGGACATCCTTGGGGGTAAGGGAGTCGTCAGATGGACTGGATGGCTAGTTGGTAGGACTAGAAACTAAGGCCATTATATTAGCAGGTCGGATTACAATGGGAGAAGACAACGATGGAAAAACAAGTAGAAATTTTCAAAAAGGCCAAAGGGCGTTAAAAACTGGGAAAAAGACTAGAAAAAATTGGACAGGTGGATAATGCACAAAGGGAACTAGAAAAGTGAGTAATGAGTGTATAGGAGGTGGCTGTGAGTGCAGATGAAGGTGTGTGAAAAGTTTCTTTGCAATCGGATAACTTCAAAATTTTGAACGAAATTTCGACAAAGCTTCACTGAAAGAAGTGCCAAATGACTCAAATTATGCCCTTATATAGGATAATTTAGAGTGCGTATTAGGTGAAATGCACTTTCCCTAGTTCAATTCCAACCAAAATTTTGCAGGGACCTTCTTCACAAAATTTTAAGATCTCAGGGAAGACTGCAAAGGTTTAGAAGGTGATTTGACTGCCCTGCGAAGGTTCTGTGAAGGTTCAGACTGTCTGCAAAGGTTCAACCCTCGCAGGAGGTGATTTCTCACACAACTCGTTCCAGATATCAGATTTTCAAGGTCATACCATGTAGGCAGGCTAATTTCACTAATCTCATTCTATTTGCCCTCTACAAAGGTTGGTTTGTTGATCTTGATGCTCTGCGAAGGTTTTACAGATTTTGGCTTTCTGAACCCTCACAAACACTCATATTTGATTATTCTCCCATCAATAACTCTTGTAGAGATTTCCATAGATGCATCTGAGTCAAATTTGATGACTGTCAAAGTTTCAAGAGTGGGGACTCAAGGGATCTCAAAAAATCATGGAAAAAGTCTTCTTTTTTAGTGTTTTTTGACGAGATCTTTTCTTACATATCGCTATTCCATTGCATCCAGGTCAGATCTGACTATGGAGAGTTCTCTCAGAATTTTGATGGACATTTGGTAGCTGATCCATCAGTTTAAGTGAATTTTGTTTTTATTTTGCCACAGTTTTTTTAAGATCGATGTCTCTAATTTGCAAAAATGGAGGCTGATTGATGTAATTTGATAATCTACTTCCCTGTTGATCCTATCTAGATCTAGATCTCACTTGGATCTTGTCAGGGATGCTATCGGATCTTATCAAATCTTGTTGGATCTTGATGAATCTAGCTTGATCTAACTAGATTTGTCTAAATCTGGCTATGATGACCTTGAAGATGGAGTTTTTGTGACTTATCATCACCGTCCCTGATCTGTTTCACTGTGGTGGCCAATACTTGTGCAGCCGGCTACCATTGATGGGCCTGTCGAATGGCGCCCCATCTAACTTCTCGAGGTTCACGGCTCCATGGATGAGGATCTCTTTTATTCGGAATGGGCCTTTGCCTGTGAACTTCAACTTTCCTTTGATTGCCTTGGTTTTATACATGAGGACCATATCCCATGATTGAAGATCTTTCTTGTGCAGTTGGTGATCATGCCATGCCTTGTGTCGTTCTTTCTTAGTTGCCAATGCATGCATAACTAGTAAGCGCGTTTCACACAACTGTTTTCATGATTACGCTACACAGGATCTTAAATGAAATGGGGTCCAGACGTGAGTCGTGGGACTTGGCTAGGTGAGGAATGTAAAGTCTCAGTCAAAAACAGAGCCAGACACTTGGTCGAGACCAAAGTGATGGACTCAGTCGAGATGGTGGGCGTGAGAATTCAAGAACTTAGTTTCCAACACAGATTGGATGGTTTTGTAAATATGTGTGTCTGTGTGGTGGTGGAAATTTTAACAAGTAAAAAGGAGAAAGTATTCCAAATCCAAGGTAGAGTCTCCAAATGTCCTCCAAGCAACCTGCAAGCTCCAAGATGCTTTTCCAACTCCAAGCTAAGATTCCTCCACCTACAAGTAAGGATCTGCAAGCCTCCAAGGATTTTTCCTCCACCTGTGTCCCTACTCTTAAGCACAAAGGAAGATAACAAGCTGGCCTCAAGTATTACCACCCAACCATAGCTAGATCCAAGCTCCAAGCAAGACCTATCTAGCACCCCCTTGCTAACCATAAATAGATCACAAGCATATCACAACAAACCATAGTTTACTCAAGATCCAAACCCTACTTATGTCCCATACCATAAGCAGGATCTAAACCCTTAGCATACTACACACAAGAATTACTCTACACACTAGTAGCCACACTAGAGCATAAGCAAGGTAAGCAAAAGCGATCTCTCTCCCTCCCAATGGGCTCCTTACTCCTCTTATATAGATGGCATTATGTTCTCTCCAATACACTATGGAGCTCCATGCACATCCAATGCGAAAGAGGAGTTCAACAGCCTTTATAGGCTTATGGAAGGTCATCAGACATCTTCCATAGCTTATGACTCTTTCATTACTATGTCAGAAATGGTGAACTCCTGCAACTTTGTCGCAGCATGAACGAGAAATGAAGGTCGAACGAGAATAATTTGCGATAGTCAATGTGCCTTTGACTTGAAGCACGAACAATTCACAAATCATTTGTGAATCATAAATATACCTCCAGGACCGTAAATCCGCGAAGGGGCACAAAACGAAAAACTACGAAAGAGACGAAAAGAACGAAAGGAAACAGGAGATTACAAAACAAACGAAGAGGAATCTTTTGCGCTGCCAGCTGGCAGCTCAACGGGCTTGGAGTCATAGACTTCACACCAGCTGAAACAAATGGCAACAACGGAGACTAACTAATTAGTTGATTGGCGCTAGTCTTGTGATTCTACGTTTAGCCATCTTGTAAACTCCACACTGTGGAGGTATAACGATCCTCTCTGGATCATAAAATAGAATGAAAAGAAATGAAAAAGATAATCTGAATAGAGAGATCTGTAAGAGATAGAGAGAGAGAGGTAGCAAGTAGAGCAGAAAGAAAAATACTAGAAACATGTCTGTGCATGAAAGTTTGCCAACGAGCAGAACAAAGCGAAAGAGCAGAATGTCATTCCGCCAACAAGCGAGACACTGACGATCTCGCTCTAAAAACTAAATTGATAATACAATCGTTCTATTTTCGTGCATCTCCCTATCTTGTGCTGTCATTTTGTCTTGATTGCTAGAATAGAATGTGTTCTGTGATGTGTACTCACGTGTTTGGGATCCTGTAAACAAACTTCCGCGTAAAAAGAAAATTCAAAGACACAAAATTGCTCGCGAATAAGAAGACGAAGACGAAAAAGGAACAACCTCGCTTTTGCGACATGGTATCAGAGTGCACAGGTTATCACTACTGATATCCCAGTAGTGATTTTTCCAGACAACACAATATGGCTACAACAATCCAGACAAGAGTAGCAATCAGTCTCGATGGCGCAAATTACAGAATCTGAAAATTCAAAATCAAAACGCTTCTGAAGGGCAAAGGCATCTGGTCGGTGACCGAGCTCTCAGAGGTGCAGCCTCTAAAGAGAGACCCGAAAAGAGCTGAATGGATCAGAAAAGATGAGCGCGCAATGGCGATCATCATTTCATCCATAAATGAAGATCTACTCATGCAGATTGAAGACTACAAAGAGAGATTGATGAGAGGCGAAGGAGGGGGAAGCAGTGATCAAGAGAAAGCTCTCTTCATGAAAGGGAAGAAGAAAAAGAAAAAAACAAGCCAAGATTTGAGAAGATGAAGTCCTCAAATCAACAATCTTCATCCTGCGATCACTGCCACAAACCAGGCCATGCGGCCAACAAATGCTGGTTTAATCCAGCAATACCTTGCATGCACTGCAAGAAGAAAGGACATTTGGCATACGATTGCAAATTCAACCCAAAAAGAAAGAACAAGGCTAAAAAGTCAAACATTGCAGAGTCATCTAAGGATGTTGAAAGAGGTGATGAAACTTTCATGATACTCGATGAATCTTCAACAAGCTACTCTGAACACGACCACGATGTAGTCATTGATTCAGGAGCAACATCACACATAACCTGCAACAAGAAGGTCTTGATCGATTTCATGAACTCGAAAACAACAGAGCAGTGATTCTAGGTGATGGGAGCAGACACGATGTCAAAGGCATCGGCACTCTACAGCTACAAACACTGTCATGCCAAGCAGAGCTACCAGGAGCACTTTATGTGCCCTCACTCAGAAAAGATCTGCTATCTGTCTCCAAGATGACAGATCTAGGCATTCGAGTTTTGTTTGACGATAACACTTGCCGTACGATCGAGAAGATGACAAACAAGTTGCTAACGGTCGGATGCAGACAAGGAAACTCTACCAGGCTAAAATAGTCAGTAACTCTGATAGCATATTGAATGCATCAGAAAATGAAAATCAGCTCTAGCATAGGAGAATGTATCATCTGAACATGCGGAGCCTATACGACATGAACAGAAAAGACATTGTCATAGGTCTCAAGACTTCAAAGTCCACAACTGAGTTCTGCAAAGCTTGTCAGAAGGGCAAGCAACATCGAAATCCATTCACGCATGAGGGAAGAAGAGCCAAGGAAGTTCTTGAGCTCATCCACTCTGATGTCTGTGGACCGATGAAGATGGATTTTCTCTCAGGTTCAAGATACTTTCTGACTTTCATAGATGATTATAATCGGATGACCACGATCTACTACTTGAAGAAGAAATCTGAAGTGTTTGATTCCTTCAAGAAGTTTGTGGCATTTGCAGAGCGACACACCTCTAAAAAGATACAGACCCTTAGATCTGACAATGGGGGTGAATACAAAAGCACAGAATTCTCAAGATTTTGTGAAGAACAGAGGATAGAATACCAGTTCACTCCTGAATACACACCAGAATACAACGATGTGGCAGAAAGAAAAAACAGAATGCTAGTCGAAGGAGCCATATGCATGACACACAGGCTCAATTGCCAGGTCAATTTTGGGCTAAGGCAATAGCTACAACTGTACACCTGCAAAACAGATCTACAATGACAATGCTGAAAAACAAAACACCATACGAAATGTGGACAGGCAGAAAGCCTGATCTGTCATACATACGTGTGTTTGGATGTGCAGCATACAAGCACATTCCCAAAGAAAAAAGAAGTAAGCTCGATGACAAATTTGAGCAAACAATTATGGTCGACTACTCGAATGGAACACATGTGTTTTGGCTCTACAAGCCAACCACAAAGAAGGTTGTTTCAAACAGAGATGTGAAGTTCGATGAGTCCACATTCCCTGGACTGAAAGACAAAAGAGGCCATGAGATCTTCACAATGTTGCCTATTCAAGAGGGAGATCGAGGACAGACATCAAATCAGAATGTAGAGCCACAGATTCCAGAGCAGCAAGAAGCAGAGGATCAACCCCACGAACAACAAATGTTCGAGCAGCGATGAAATGAACCTCGAAGGTCAACAAGACAAAGACAACCTCCAAACCGCTACTTTGACAATATTCAATGGAGCAAAGACATGCAATTTGAATACTGTAGCTTCACAGAAGAGCCAGCAACATATCAAGAAGCTATCCAGAGTCCAGAGGGAGAATTCTAAAAGCAGACAATGTCAGAGGAGATTGAGTCAATGAGACGAAACGAGGCATGGACATTAGAGCCATTGCCAGAAAATAGAAAGATAGTCAACTACAAGTGGGTGTATAAGAAAAGATGAAATCAGATGGCACTATTGGCTGCTACAAAGCCAGGCTTGTCGCGAAGGGCTACACGCAGAGATATGGTGTCGATTATTTCGATAGATATTCGCCCATGGTCAAGATGACAAGCATTAGGCTACTCCTTGCATACACCACATAGTGCAATTTGGAAATTCACCAGATTGACGTGAAGATAGCCTTTCTCCATGGAGATCTAGAGGAGGAAATCTTCATGAAGTAACCTGAAGGCTATGAAGACCTCAACAACAGACAATATGTCTGTCGATTGCAAAGATGCATCTACGGTCTAAAACAGGCATCATGATCCTGGTATAAAAAGCTTGATGGTCTTCTAAAGTCTCTAGACTTCAATCCTACTCAACCAGACTACAATGTCTACATTAAGAGAGTAGAAAAGAAATTTGTGATACTGACCATTTTCGTGGATGATTCGCTGGTGATAGAAAATTCCTTGATGTTGATCAAAGACATGAAAAGTCAGATTTCTGAAAGCTACGAAATCACAGATCTCAAAGAAGCAACAAAATGCCTAGGGCTAGAGATCAGAAGAGATCGAACAAAGGACAAAATGCACTTGAGTCAGTCAGCATATGCTAGAAAAGTGCAAAAGCAGTACCACATGATGGACTGCAAAGAAAAGGCCACACCAATGATAGTTGGAGCCAAGCTCACGAAGCAGGATTGCCCAAAGACAGAAGAAGAAGAATAGAGATGGCCTGTATACCCTACCAAAACTTAATCGGTAGTCTGATGTACTTGACAATTTGTACCAGACCCGATCTGGCTTTCTTTGTTTACGCCTTGAGCCAATTCTCTTCCAATCCTGACATGGCACATTGGCAAATGGCAAAACGAATAGCGTGTGGAGCTGCAATCAGTTGGATATGCAAAAAGCAAATCTTGGTGGCTCAATCCTCTTGTGAAGCCGAATATGTCGCAGCCTCAAAGGTCACGAATGAGGTAGTGTGGCTACAGATAATGTTGGAGGCAATCGAGATACCACGAGAGGGGCTAAGCATGATGATGATGGACTCTCAAAGTGCCATCTATCTGTCCCAAGATCCTGTCTTCCATTCAAGGACAAAGCACATACCTCTGAAGTATCATCACATTCGAGATTAGATCTTGAAAGGAGACCTCCAGGTCAAGTATATAAAATCAGAAAATATGATTGCAGATCTGCTCAGGAAACCGCTCGACAAGCCACTCTTTGCCAAGCAAAGAAAGGCAATTGGATTAAACATACAAAGCTGCAAGGTTGAGGGAGAGTCAGAAATGGTGAACTTCTGCAACTTTGTCGCAGCACGAACGAGAAACGAAGGTCAAACGAGAACAATTTGTGACAGTCAACATGCCTTTGACTCAAAGCATGAACAATTCACGAATCATTTGTGAATCGTAAACATACCTCTAGGACCGCAAACCGCGAAGGGGCGCAAAACGAAAAACTACAAAAGAGACAAAAAGAATGAAAGGAAATGGGAGATTATGAAACAAATGAAGAGGAATTTTTTGCGCTGCTTGGAGTCATAGACTTCATGCCCAGCTGAAACGAATGGCAATGATGGAGACTAACTAACTAGTTGATTAGTGTTAACCAATCTTGTGATTCTTTAGCCATCTTGTAAACTCCACACTGTGGAGGTATAAATGATCCTCTCTAGATCAATGAAAAGAAATGAAAAAGATAATCTGAATATAAGAGACAGAGAGAGAGAGGTAGCGACTAGAGCAGAAAGAAAAATACTAGCAACCATAGCTGTGCATGAAAGTCCACCAACGAGTAGAACACAGTGAAAGAGCAGAATGTCATTCCACCAACGAGCAAGACACTGACGATCTCGTTCTAAAAACTAAACTGATAATACATTCACTCTATTTTCGTGCATCTCCATGTCTTGTGTTGTCATTTTATTCTGATTGCTAGAATAGAATGTGTTTTGTGATGCGTAGTCATGTGTCTGGGATCCTGTAAACAAACTTCCACATAAAAAGAAAATTCAAAGACACGAAATTGTTCGCGAATAAGAAGATGAAGACGAAAAAGGAACAGCCTCGCTTCTGCGACATACTATTCTTGTGGAACTTGAAACTCAATGGACCCTTTAGGAGAGCGCCCTCCTACTAGGACCCATTGCCCAAGTTGTGCTTGTATACTTTGGTCCAAGACCAATAAAGTGATATGGTTCAAGGTTGAGGTCAAAGGTTTAGAAATATAGTCATCCAATGATTTTCTAAAACCTTTCTACGTTCCATACCTCCATCCAAGGCATAGACACCTACCTGCCCTTAATCAAGGACACTAGTACATTTATCTAAGGCACCTCCCTTAATCCTAAGGGTAATCCTTATCCAAGGGTCTCATGACTCCATACCTCTGACTAAGGTATAGTCACTTGTCTGTCCTTATCCAAGGGTACATACCCTTAATCCTAAGGTACTTTGCCATGTAGCCCCCAATACTAAATGGACTAATAGGGGTCTGAAGTACTACTAGTTTACATAGGTATGTAGCATTCCTTCCCCCTAAACTTAAATTTTTCCTTGTAGGGAAAAACTTGAAAATTTCTTCTGGAGATCAGCCTCCTTTTCCTAGGTATCCTCCTCTTCTGATTTTCCCCTCCACCTGACTAAAATTTTCCAAAACACTCTACTCCGTAGAGTCTTCTGCCGGCTATTAACAATCGCCTCGGGTTCAGGTGGTCCACTCACAGACTCATCATGAAGAAGTTCCACTAGATCTTCCACAGGGACCAGGGTCTCCCCAACTCCTAACAAGGGTTTTAACTTACTAACGTGGAAAACAAGATGAATTCCAACGTTAGCTAGAAGATCTAATTTGTATGCGACCTTGTTTATCACTTGAATAACTTTAAAAGAACCGCAATACCTAGGTGCCAACTTTGCACACTTACCAGTTTTCAAGCCCCTAGAGTGACTAGGGACTCTCAAAAACACCCAGTCATTGACCATAAATACCTTGTGCTTCCGAGATAGATCAGCATAGTCTCTTGCCATGTCTTGGGCACTTCTTATGCTATCTTTAGCCAGCTGTAACATTTCTTGCATATCCGCAAGGAAATCAGCTACAGCTTGCACTCATAGGTTTTTCATGTCAACACTAATTGGTAATCAAGGTTGAAAACCATACATAAGCATGAAAGGGCTGAATCCGGTCGCTGAATGTTTTGCACTGTTATATGCAAATTCCACCAGTGGAAGGTATTGTTCCCAATCAGACTGCCGATGGCCCACATATGCTCGAAACATATCCTCCATCATCTGATTTATGTTTGACCATCTGATTCTGGATAGAACTCATACTTAAAGTTGTTTCCAACTTCTCAAATATTGCTTGCCAAAAATTTCCAGTGAATTCACGATCACTGACAATATTAAAGGCAGTCCGTATAGTCAAAAAAGCTTCTCAACAAATAGTTGAGCTAGTTCTAAAGCTTTAACAGTAGTTTTCATTGGGATACATTGAGCAAACTTCGTAAGTCTATCAACAATAACCCAAACCAAATCGTGCCCCTTTCCTATACGTGGAAGCCCGACCACAAAATCCATAGATATACTTTCCCACTTTCCAATAGAAATATCTAAACGATGTAATAGGGCACTAGCTTTTAGCCTCTCAGCTTTATTTAATTGGCACTTAGTACATCTAAGTACATAGGCCTCTACCTAATTTTTCATCTTAGGCCACCAAAATTGCCTTTGAACTAAGTCAAGTGTTCTTTGTATACTCGGATGTCCTGCGCATGGACTATCATGACACTCATGCAAGATTTGGGGCCTTACTGTGTCATTCTCCGGTACACACACCTTTCCCTTACAAAACAGAATCATGTTTCGAATTAGGTAATCCATTTCAGTCTTTCCTTGATTCAAGGAATCTTGCAAACTTGAATTGACCCCTGAAAGTACTTGTTGCCAATACTTTCTAAAATAAGGATCAGACTCATAAAGTCCTTGAAGAGACTAAAACAACCCCGGTTCTATAACAGTAAATCTCAACTGATTAATAATTGGTAACCAAAGCATCCGCTAGAGTATTTTGACTTCCTTTACAATAACATATAGAAAAGTCAAAGATTTGCATCAGCTTAGCCCATCTAGCTTGTCTTCCTTTTAAATCTATAGCATCACAAAAATATTAAAGAGTTTGATGATCCGTCGAAACTTTAAATCTGGCTCCATATAAATAATGTCGTCAAATTTTCAAGGAATGAACAATTGCTAACAATTCCTTCTCATAGGTACAATACCTAGACTAAGCATGATTGAGTTTCTTGCTTTCATAAGCCACAGGATGTCCATTCTGCATCAAAACAGCTCCAATAGCATAATCACTGGCATCGGTCCTAACCACATGAGCAGGATTGAGTTTCTTGCTTTCATAAGCCACAGGATGTCCATCTTGCATCAAAACAGCTCCAATAGCATAATCACTAGCATCGGTCCTAACCACAAAAGGCTTATTAGGATCGCCAATGATTAATATTGGTGCCGAAGTGACATTTTTTTTAAGCAACTCAAAACAATTATTCATATCCTCTGTCCACACCACTAGTGGACTCTTAGCCCTCCGGCTTAGCTTCTTATAGCCTTTCAAGGCCTGGGTAAGGGGAAATGCCAATCGAGCAAATTGGGAAATATGCCGACGGAAAAATCCAACAAACCCCAAGAAAGACTTGATTGCTCAAACTGTGGTGAGAATTGGCCAATCTATAACCCTCTGGATATGATCTGGCTCAATCTCCACTCCTCATTTGGAGATCTTATGCCCCAAGTAGGACAATTCCTTAGCAAAAAAATCACATTTAGACTCCTTGGCAAAGAGCTTTTCTCTTTTTAGTATGTCCAAGACAATCCTAAGATGCTCTTTATGTTCCACCAAAGTCTTACTGAACACTAGGATATCATCTAAGAATACCACTACGAATCTTCCCAAATATGTTCTAAACAAATTGTTCATCATCTGTTGGAAAGTTGCCAGTGCATTGGTCAAACCAAAAGGCAACTCCATAAATTCGTAGTGACCAAAGCGAGTTCGAAACCCGATTTTTGGTATATCTTCTGTCTTAATGCATATCTGATGGTAACCCGATCTTAGATCTATCTTGGAAAAGTACCCAGCACCACCAAGATAGTCTATTAGATCATCCATCCGCGGTAGTGGATATTTATTCTTAACAATTACCTTGTTTAATTCCTTATAGTCCCATCCTTCTTGGCAACCAGAACCACTAGTGACGCCCAAGGAGACTTAGTAGGTTGTACCCACCCCTTTTTCAGGTAATCATGTGATTGTTTACTTACCTCAGTCTCTTCCGATGCACTCATCCTATAAGGACGTTGTGCAATTGGAATTGCTCTAGGTATTAGTTTAATTTTATGATCAACTATCCTTTCTGTTGGTAAACCTATAGGAAGGTCTAAAAAAACATCATTGAATTCCTGCCTAAGTTCATTATAGGCTTTAAATTCTGTACTGTTATCCCTGGGTATACTCATGGCATCTATGTTAAGTTCTTCATCATTGAGACAAATCATATCATTATGAAGACATAAATAAATTTTAAAATCTGAATTCTTCATAATAGAATTAAGTTCCTATTTAGAATAAGGGTTAACATTTTCAGTGTCAACACTTGAACTAGCCATGATCTTAATTAAAGAATTTTCATGCATAAAAGATAAAGATTTTTCAACAAAATCGATTTTTAATAACTTATTCTTATCAAAATGCCATTGTTGCCCAAGAACAATATCCACATTTGCTAATGCAACAACATGGAATTCTATTTTTTTAGAGTAGTCATGTATGTGCAATTCTAAATCAGGAACAACATAATTCATAAACATAGAATTCATTCCTGATGCCATTGTCACATAGTATTTTATCTCACTTTTTCTGGTGGGAAGGTTTAGCATCTGCACCAAATTTACATTAATAAAGCTATGAGTGGATCCTATGTCAAAAAGGACATCAACAACTTGATCTTTAACTTTACCATAAATGCAAATAAGGTCATTCATTTACTGAGATTCATTGTAAAGTTTTATGGAATCACAAATGAAAGTGTTGAAAAATTGATATTAGTTCTCAAGTTAGATGAATCAGAAGTAATAAAGGGACAAAAGCTGGAAAGGATTAGTGTTACAATTAGGAATGGAGCATTAAGCAATACGATAAACTCGAAGAGTCTTGATTTCAGTGTGCAGTCCGAAAATAATATTTGGTGGTTGGCAACTTTCCAGGTTTAATTCTATTCTATTGAGTACTAGCAACTAATTCATTTTGAGAATTAATGGTTTTGTGTTTTAAGCTAATATTGTTTTGTTATTATAGGTCTGAGTTCAATTCTCCTAAAATAGTTCATAATTTTGTGTTTTAAACAGGTTTTAAAAGAAGATCATGACATTCTATTTTGGATTTTTGGTAAAACTAAATATCCAGAGATAATTAAGAATCATATGAGCGACACACCACTCAATGTTCCTGGAATAGGTGATTTTAAGGTGGAATGGCATTTGGCTGGAGACCTGAAGTCGTTGAAGTGCATGTTCAACGTCTCACATGGAGCAAATTCAAAACATCCATGCCTCTATTGCATGAAAACTACACATGACATGTCGAAGAGCACGAGAGTTTCAAGGGATATAGAAGATCCGACTTGGAAACCGGTATTACCGATTCCCCTTAAAAATGTTCACATTTGTACACTACATGGAGAGGTTAGAATAATCAAAAAATTGATATACCTTCATATTTGGTTTGCTTGGAATACTAAGCCAGAGTCATTAGTCAAAAAGGCAATAGCTCGATTGGGAGAAATTTTATCAAAAGTGGGACTTCATAAAGGACACGTTAAAATACAAAAGGACGAGAAGCTTTCAGGAAAAACGGGAAACATCCCATGCAAACCAAGTATAGGAGGATCCAAAGCTCGTCGTTTCTTATCAAATCATTCCGAAAAACCAGCTAAAATCCAGTGTTCAATTTGGATAGATGTACTCAATGCCACAAAGGATTTTGAAGAAAAAGAAACAACGAGGATTTAAAAAGTTGAAGTCTGGACAAAGCTTGACAACATGGTCAAATTGCTTAGAAAAGATAAACTATCTGATACTGATGTCCTACTAATTGAGAAATCAACAATTGAGTTTGTGGATGTAGTTAAAGACGCCTGGGGTGAAGATCATATTACGCATTATATGGTAAATCTCTTTTCAATGTAACTAACTCTTCAATTTATAATCTCATTGCACATATGCTAAATTTAAAATGATTAATATAACAATATTTGTATATCTAATATTGCAGCACATTTTACAACATCATGCATCAGTTTTTGCAAAAGCTTACGGCAGTCTAAGTATTTGGTCATCACAAGGAATGGAGAAATCGCATTGGCAAGCCAGAGCAGCATTTCATTGAAATACACAACACGATGGAACATCTCAAAAAAATAGTTACATCATCCAACTATTTCAATGGTTCTACATGCATATTCAAATCCGATATAAAACTAGATCAACAAATTATCAGAAATTCAGAAAGGCGTAGAAATTTATAGACGAAAATAATATTGATGCAAGACTCAACCCATAGTAAATTTCATGATATCAGACGAAAAAAGTATATGTATTATATCGCATCATGTGTAGTACAATGCAAGGCAAAATCATTTCTCTTTGTCTTTAATGATCAGCTTTGCTGTGTGGTCATGAAGAAAATTTTTTCTATCATATGGATCTAGAAAATCAATCGATCTTCTTTTGCTCAAGTCAATGTATCCAGAGAAAATAGCTAAGGAGGAAGACATTTTTGGAACTTCCTCAGCTACATACCCAAATACTTTTATGGCAATGTCTCTCTTCACAAAAATAATTTTATATGTATTCGAAGGGTATTTATGCACGTTCGAGAAATAGGATAACGCTTTAATTGCCATTATTATTGTCGCAACATCTGAAGAAAATTTGCTATGATGAATGCAAATCTCTTTATTCACAAAGCACTTCAAATAATTGGACAGGAATGAATCCCTTTGTCGTAATCCCTGGCCTTCCCTCAAATATCTCTGCCTTGTTGCAAAGGCATCCACCTCAACAATAGCCTGTAAAATACGAGCAAAGGTCAAATGTCTTGTAAAACAAAATGACTATATTTGAATAAAAATCTCATTAAGATAAAACCAGATTTACCTACCAGATCATGCTCATCAACTTCAATAAGTGCAGCAGTATGTAGATCATGACTAGCAACAATGGTCGTCGAAGCACTGGATGGACTAGTTTCCGAAGATTGTGACACATATCTGCTCCGGATTTTCAGAAATTCCTCATCGCCTGGCAAATTTGCCTGGTATGCCCTGCTTTCAGAAATGATTGACTGCAGTGCTTTAGTCCCATCCATCCATTCATCTCCATCTTTGTAATCAATAGAAGCACGTAGATCATCATCACCGTCGAGATCTATGAAGTTCCCGAATTCTTTGATGAAACTAGACAAAATTGATAATATTTTGTTCTCCCTCAGATCAAGAACATCTCCAACATCATTCAGTGAGAGGTATGCGACACTATTCATGTAATACACTGAAAAATCAAGAAGAGTCTTGGTTTTGTCATATGGATTCACGTCAGATAAGGAAGAAATGGACAATGCACGAGACTCGGCTGGGTCGTACATTGATGCCAATCTTGCCTCCTCGTCAGCACCCAAGGCGTCATCAACAATAGCTGACACTGATGTCACAGAATTAGTTGATGATGAGGCACCCTCAATGCTAAGCCTCGAAGTTCTTGCCTCCTCAGGAATAAGAGCAGAAAGATAAAACACAAAGCCCATGCCTTCCTGCAAAAAATAACATGATCGATTGTGCTGGTCACAATGGACCACACGTTTAAAATCACTCACGATTTTTGTGAATCGTCGGCTGTGGCTTTGCTTTGAAGATGGTTGGGCAAGTACTAGGTCATGGAAATGGATGAATTGTAGATTATCCATTATCAACATAGAATAATTCAGACTATCATAATACTCTTTATACAACACTGAAAAATAGAATTTATGTTCTGATCCAAACCTTTCAATATCAAAAGACATATTGAAATACGTCTGATAGTGACCTATGTAGTTAACAACACCGAATTGAACGAGGAAGGCGTGCAATGCATAATCAAAAGTATTAGAGGATGAGACGGCCATCTCGAAAGTATGGGCGAGTATCGCTACGACGCGGGGTGGCAGGGAGTTAGAAGACAATCAGGAAATCCTTGCGTGATGACGATATTGGCGAATGACCTGATATCGAAACGACGCGAGGGATCTTAGATCGTCTAGAATCTCTGAAAGATTCTCACATGGTAGCGATACTACAAAGAAATAGTACTGTTCACACACACAGAGATATAGGTAGTGAAAATCCAAAACTTAGCAAAATGTTTTAACTGATCAAACAACATTTATATAGCTAAAACCAATAAAATCCAAGCTGTACACTTGTCGGCCCAACAGCGGATCAAATCTATGGCGCGTAGTACAACCATCCACATGTGCGAGACCACACGTGCTACAATACGCGTCACTCTGCCATTCGCCCACGTTCTGGCACATGCGAGCTCACATGTGCCAGAACACACGTCACCAAACCATTCGACCACGTGGCCACATGTGCAAGTTTCACACGTGCGGATACAGAGGTGTAGGTCCCACACATTAGGTACTGATTGGGCCACGTGACCACATGTGCAAGCCTATACGTGCGAGAACACATGTCACTGATCCATTCGGCCACGTGTCCCCACGTGGGATCCCA
Source organism: Diphasiastrum complanatum (assembly GCA_029204225.1). Lineage (NCBI taxonomy): Eukaryota > Viridiplantae > Streptophyta > Lycopodiopsida > Lycopodiales > Lycopodiaceae > Diphasiastrum > Diphasiastrum complanatum. The sequence goes on from MU831639.1 coordinate 114,088, forward strand.
CACGTGCAGTTTCACACATGCGTATACAGACGTGTGGTTCCACATGTCAGCTACTGACTGGGCCACGTGTCGTTGGTATTCACACGTGCCAATTTTTCTCCCCTATACAAGTCCATTCCCGGGGATTGTACAGGTTTTCGCATAATTTGCTGTCATGTTTGATTGCATCCATACGAAATGCATTCGTGATATCGCCATCAGACGAGCGAACTCCTCCCCATGCCTGTTCCTTACACCCTCTCGCGTCGTAGCGATATCGGCTTGACTTTCTCAGTATCGCCATCACGCGAGCCCTTGTCAGTTTCGTTCAACCGTCCCATCCCCAAACATCCGAACCCGTACGTCCGCAAAGACACGGTAGACCTCGCCGTCCATGGTTGAGGGACATCAGGGCCTTGTAGAGGAGCACCAAACTTCTGATCCCGAAAGCAACCTTCTATCGGGCTGTGAGGGAGGTTACACAAGATATGACCACCCATCTGCCCTATGCAATGAGGTGGAATATCATTGCATTGGAGGCCCTCCATACTGCATACGAGGACTTCCAGACAAAATTGTCTGAGGATTCGATGCTGTGCTCCATTCATGACAAGAGGGTGACACTGATGCCCCAAGGACATGCTTCTTGTCATGAGGCTTCGAAACACCTATGACAGCATTTTTAAACCTGGATTCACACAGAGGCAAGTTCCTCTTGAAAGAGGGCTTGTCCCACCCTGCAAAAAGAGAAAGCAAGCACAGCCCAAGTGTTCGCAACCCAAGCCCAAGTCTCCCAACTCTTCACCCTCACCTCCTCCCATTAGAAAAGATCTGGCTAGTACGTCCGCAATTCCACTGGTTGAGAGTCTTTCCGTAACCCCTGATCTTCAACTGCATGATTCTCCTTCTATACATGAGGATGACCTAAATACAGTGGTGGACATGATTGTTTCTGATGTTGATGCAACTGATAAAGAGTTGCACATCAGACTTTCGAATGAACCCAAAGACACATTTTTTGATTCTGAGAGGTACATTGATTTTGACCTATATATAGCCAAGAAAATAGATGATCTTGGAGGGGAGTTTAGGTTTTGTATAGACGATATTAATTTTGCAATGCATATCAAAGGCCCGCATTGTAGGGAGCTAAAAGAGAAGACCTCATATATCTCAGACACAGTAGTTGAATCTGCTTGTGCATACTATTTACATAAATATACATATACAGTCACGAAGGAGATTTTTGTTGTATCTCCATTTTTTGGACATCTGTTAAATAAAGAGAGGAAAGCCAGAAGGCTCTTCAGGCACACTAGCAAGGAGGCATCAATGTTTATCATCCCATAATGTTCAAAGTAAGATAGTTTCTTCTTGTAATATCCATTTTCTGTAAGATTTGTCTTTTGGAAACTCTTATAGATTCTAGTAATTCATTGCTTGTCTCTCTAGTAATTCATTTCTGGTAGCAAACATTGGAGTGTGCACGTCATATCCATGAAAGTGGATTCGACTGGAAGCTGCACACCTGTGTGCATGACAATGAATTCTTTGCATGCCACCCATTCCATGGTTAAATCCATGTACAAAAGGATGGTGGAGCTATTGCCCAGGCCAGGCAACATAGAGGTTGTTGATGCAAAGGTAAAAAGAATTTTTTTATGTATTTTATTTGCATGATGGCATGTAGTTTAGAATTATATTGAATTATAATTTAACAATTTTTCGTTGTGATTTCTCAGTCTTTGCAACAAGACGATGCTTTCAATTGCGGATGGTATTCAATCTGGAATGTTAAATTGTTCTTGACTTGGTATATGGTGCAACCTCCAGATGCTAGTATCTATGAGGTATTTTTTTCAATGTTCCAGTATCCTGATGATATATTGTTAACTTTGTGAATTTATATTTTTTAAAACATTGGCTAATACATACATACACTCGATATTTTTTCTACAGTTCCAATGTCCTGAGGTATCAACAAATGTGATTCATCAGTATCGGCATGAAATGTTGGAAATCTTACTATTCTGTGCAAGGCCCTACAAGCATGAAGGTGCCTCAGATGAACCTGCCAGGGGATCCGTGGATGAGGTTACAGTGCTCGAGGATATGCCTCAGGCACCTTTGATCGAAATGTAAATATTGTCACATAAGTTTTGACAAACACATAGAAATATATCATCACATGATGATCCATAGAACAATAGATAGGCAAATAGAAAGTGGGCTATTACTGAATGCCACAAATATATTATATCGATTTCAAAAAAAATGTACATTTTTCAAAATACTAAATACAAATTGTTCGATGAAATCTTGAATTCATTTGAGACTTCTTTGTATTCCTTTTTTTTTGAAAAAGTACATTGATGTTGCTCGTGTATCATCCCAATGTTTATGCGATTTCAAAAATTTCTACGCTTCTATTTAAGTCCTTGCACTCTATGTGACTTTCTTGTCTTGGTCTTACCTGTACATCAAAGAAACTTGTTAAACAATATCAACATTGAGATTATGTTAAATGAAAGCAATACTGAAAACACTGAAACATGTTTAAATAAAATCATTGAAAGTCATTTCAAATGTGTACTGAAATAAATACACATACACCTACCAATCTCTCGTTGACTTGAAAACAGAAGTGTTTAGGAATATCATATTGCATCAATGTAAGCTCTGATCGAATGTGATCGAGTGTCCAATCTTCTTCCATCTCAATTGTTGTAAGAGTAGAATTATTTTTCCTCACTTGGATTTCTATTTGACCTTGATGATTCACTGTAAAATTTTGATTCAATGCTTTCCATCCATTGCCAACTTTGGACCATCTTCTATAATAAAATGTTAAAGAAAGCACTTGTTTTCTCATAAGATATCTAAATTTTATTGACGATCTATTAACTATGCACTCGATATTGCCATTACTCTTTTTATCCCAATGATCATCAAGGAGGCTTGATAACATATTGTCTGTTAAATCACTACAAATAAACATTGTCATTGTTCTACGAATATTATAGTTAAAATAGCAATGATCGACTTAGAGAGCAATTTTGTTGTCTTGTCTTGTTGCACTTGACGTTGTGTTGTGGTGATTGATCCAATCGAGTGTCTAAACTGTGTTTTCTTAACTTGGTATCAGAGCCCTTGGTGGCTTGAAACACCAGACAAGAACAGAGAGCTGCGAATTCACGATGGTTTGTTGGCTAGGAAGCACAAAACCGAGTCTGTGGAGATTCGTGGAATAGCTCAAAACTATAAGAAGATTCAAAGGCAGGGGATTGTCAGTTGAATCAGAGGGCAAGCAAAAAGTGAAGCTGGAATCTTCTGAAGGGTTGCTTGGCATTTGTGATTGGTTTGAATCCAATCGAGCATCATTTGAAGAGCGGTTTGGAACAGAATATTGCCTGTTGTAGGACGACCTTAGAGAGATAGGGAGCTGCTCAGATTAATTCTCAAGAAGATCAGATAAAGCCCAAAAATATCTTCTTCTTTGACAGCTAGGGTTTCAAGAAGGAAAAAAGTTTTTTTTCTCTCAATATAAATCCTTTTTTGAAGCTATAAAAGGCCAAAAGTGGGCGTCTTGCTGCTGTTGTGAATGTGTGGAGAGGCCGTGGACAGCCGTGGAAAGACAAGAGAGCATAGATCAGATCCATGATGGCAGCCACCATAGCTTGGTGGAAGATCCATCATAAAGAGAGAAGAGGAGGAGAGGTCGCGGGACCTCACGTGCACCCACCTCAGTCAGCCTGTTAGCGGCCCGAACTGTCTGGTGCTTCAAGGGCTGTTGATTAATGCGCAGAAGCGTGGAAAATCGTTCGATCTCGAGTCACATAGCACGTCAGGTGTGTCGTTGGATCTAAAGGATCCGTTGGATTGATGTAAAAAGGCCTGAAGGGGTCTGAAGTGAAAAGTGCATTGCAACTTTATTAAAAATTTTCAAACTGAAACAATTGTTGGGTCCCAAGTTTTTTGAAGAGTGAAGTTTCTTCACACTGAAGAAACAGTTCAAAAATCCAAATTGCCCTTATTTTCACCTCCTTTAGCCTATTTTGGCCAAACGAAAGGCTATAGCCTCCAAACGAAGGGCACCCTGATTGTATTTGCAAGTACGGTACACCAAAACAAAGTGATTGCTGTGAAGAAAGTGTTCAGAGCGCTCTAGAAGTGATTTCACCATTCCACTTGGTAGTTGGTGACGAGAAGCATTTCGGAAAGCGGCGCCAATTTGGCTTTCAATTTGGCGAAAGAGCGGCGGGTGGCCTGGTAAGCCAAAAATTGCAGGTCATTATTTGTGATTTCTGACATCACGGTTGGCTTTGGCATATACTTTATAGCCTACAGGTGGAGTTTCAAGCAGTTTGGAGATGGCAAACATCAATGAGGCAATTTTGGGCCATGCAAGCAAACTTGATGGGGCTTCTAACTACAACATCTGGAAATTCAAAATGAAGAGCATTTTGATGGAGAAAGAGTTATGGGAGATCATGACAGGTATTGAAGTCCGGCCAAATACCACTCTAGGTGACATGAGGGCCTTTGATACAAAGGCGCAGAGAGCATTGTCCTTAATCAATCTTTCAGTGAAAGACCATGTAATCACTCATATAAGTGATGCCACGACGGCTAGGGGAGATTGGGAAGCTCTTAGAATGCAATTTCAAACTTGCAATCCAGCTCGGGCCATCTTCTTGAAGTCGAGATTGAACACAATAAGGATGGAAGAAAGTGAATCAATGGGATCTTTCTTCACCAGGATAAAGGAGCTGAGAGATCAACTTGTGGCAATTGGTGAACCAATTAGGGACATTATATTGGTACATACCACAATGAGAGGTGTCTTGGAAGGGCTACAAATGTTTGTGAGCGGCATTGCTTCGAGGGAGAGGTTGTCTACTTTTGAAGACTTCCACGGAATCATGTTGCAAGAAGAGCAGCGTCGCGAAGTGGTGAAGTCAAGGCAAACCCACAGGAGGATCAAGCCTTGCTTGCTAAAGGCAAGCAGAAAGGATGGAAAAGGATTTCTAAGAAATCCAAGGATGATGATGATGAGGGAGAGTCATCATCAAAAGGGCAAAAGAAAAAGAAAGGCAAATGTTACTATTGCCACACATCGGGTCATTGGGCACGCGAGTGTTACAAGAAGAAAGCGGACATAAAGGCGGGAAAAGTGACTCAACAAGGCAACATGGCCAAAGATGATGGAGAAGATGACAAGACAAGTGTCTTCTGATCGACATTGGCATTACAAGTTGATGATGGTGCCAGATGGTTCATAGATTCAGGCGCCACAAGCATATGACCGAGAAACGTGATTGGTTTGAGAAATTCTCACCAATCCATGATGGGGATCAAGCCAATGGGGAGGAATGCCAAATACAGGGTGTGGGCAATGTACCTGTGTAGTATTCTGATGGTAAAATCAAGAACATTCCTAATGTGCTTTATGTTCCTGGACTCAAAAAGAGTTTGCTTTCTATGGAAAATCAACATCTTAAGGTTGAATTTGTCAATGATGGATGTCTTATGAGGGATATGAACCACAAGCATAAAGTGGTGGTGAAGGGTTATAGAGATAGTAACTGTGGCCTTTATAAATTGGATGCTGCAAAACCAGGAGAATATGGTATGGCTATCTCAACAACATGTCAATCTGAGTTGTGGCACAGAAGACTTGGTCATTTGAACTATGGAAGCTTGAGATTGATGGCGAAGCTAAAGATGGTAATAGGGTTATCGGCATTGCAGGATGATTACCATGCAATATGTGAAGGATGCGTCATGGGAAAGCATCACAGGGAGACATTCAAGAAAGGTGGAGCTGCAAGAGCTAAGAAACCGCTGGAACTCATTCACAGCGACCTGTGCGCCCAATGAAGACCATGTCGTTGGGGAAAGCATATTATTTTATGACTTTCATAGATGATTACTCTAGGAGGACATGGATTTATTTCTTGAAGCAGAAATATGATGCTTTTGCTTGTTTCAAGGAGTTCAAGACTTTGGTAGAGAACCAACTGGATGCACGTATCAAAAAGCTAAGATCTGATAGAGGGGGCGAATACAAATCTGATGATTTTGAGGACTTTTGCAAAGAACACAGCATCAAAAGACAATTCACACAGTCACACACGCCGCATAGTACTGGTGTAGCTGAAAGGAAAAACAGGACTATTAAGGAGAGTGCACGCTCCATGATGAAGCAAATGGGCTTGACCGATTCACTTTGGTCGGAAGCGTGCAGTGTGGCAACGTTCTTGCAAAACAGGAGCCCTACAATTGCAGTTCCAAATGTGACTCCGGAAGAAGCAATTACAGGAATAAAGCCAAAAATTGACAAGTTTCATGTCATTGGATGTAAGGCCTATGTACATGTCCTAAAGGAGGAGTGAAAGAAACTTGATGCCAAAGCAATCAAGTGTATTTTCGTCGTTTATGATGAGAGGACGAAGGCATACAGGTGTTTGGTTCCTGTAATGAACAAGATTCACATTAGCAAAGATGTGATCTTTGATGAGACGCATAGGTATGAAGATGAAGACCATGCAAGTGGTGAAAGCATCAAAAGACTTCCCACAATTTTGGAGGAAGAAGATGAAGAAGATGCTCCACAAGATGATGCACGTGAAGATGAGAGTCGAGAGGGCGAGTATGAAAGGACACCACCTATTCAAGAGCCTAGGGGGAGGTACTTGCCAATAGGAGCAATAAGGGAGAAACCGGTCGGAAGTAAGAAACATTACTTAGACACTCCTTGGGATACATACTCTCCACGTAGTGTATCACCTGAATCTAAGATACCAAAATGGTATGAAAAGATCATGAAGGACGCAAAGCTAAATCAACCAGGATCTAGCACACAAGGAGAACTGAGAAGATCAACGCGAGAAAGAAAGTCTCCCGATCATTATCATGTGAACTATGCCCTAATGAGTGACATTTTGAAGTGTCGAGAGCCATCAACCTTTGATGAGGCAAAAGATCACAAAGAGTGGCAAAGGGCAATGGAAGAGGAGATAGAATCTATCCACAGGCATGATACATGGGAGTTGGTTGATCTAACACTTGGAAAGAAATCCATTGACAACAAATGGGTGTTTAGAACAAAGTTTCATGCCAATGGCACGATAGCAAAGCACAAGGCACGCCTAGTAGTGAAGGGTTATGAGCAAAGCAAAGGAATTGACTATGAAAAGACATTTGCTCCAGTGGCTAAGTGGACTACGCTACGCCTTATCATTGCCTTAGCATCTCATTTTGGGTGGAAGATCCATCAAATGGATGTGAAGTCCGCATTTTTGAATGGTGACTTAGAGGAAGAAGTTTACATGGTCCAACTGCAGGGCTTCATGGCAAAAGGGCAAGAACAGAAGGTATGTAAACTACACAAAGCACTTTATGGCCTTAAGCAAGCACCACGCACATGGTATGGACGCATTGACAATTACTTTCTTTCTCGTGGGTCTATAAGAACAACTTCAGATCCAAACCTTTATGTTCTTATAAATGATGATAGCATTGTCTTGATTGTACTTTACGTTGATGATATCATTATCACGGGCAATGATGAGAATCTCACTCGTTCTATCAAAGCCAACTTATGCAAGCAGTTTGAGATGACAGATTTAGATCTTATGCGCTATTGCTTGGGTGTCGAAATATGGCAAACTAGCAGTGATATCAGGTTATGTCAAAACAAATATGTGGGCGAGATATTGGAGAGATTTCACATGACAAAGTGCAAACCTTCCATCACCCCTTGCGAAGCTGGTAAGAAATTATCTCGTATTGATGATAGTGCACATGTTGATGCTACTCTATTTCATCAGCTAGTTGGGAGTTTGATATATCTTACGACTACACGTCCTGATATTTGCTATGCTATAAGTTTGATTAGCCAATTCATGTCATCACCCAGTATGGACCATTGGAAAGCTACAAAAAGGATTTTGAGGTATGTGAAAGCACCTAACCTTGGTCTAATCTACAAAAGACAAAGTGTTTTACCTAAGTTGCATGGTTATGTTGACGCTGATTGAGTAGGAAGTATAGATGATAGAAAGTCAACAACAATTTATGCCTTTAATTTTGGTAGCGGTTGTTTTTCATGGTCTACCAAGAAGCAAGATACTATTTCTCTTTCTTCTACAGAAGCCGAATATAAAGCGTTGAGTTCTGCTACCCAGGAAGTTGTTTGGCTACGTAAGTTGTTATGTGAGATTGGCATGAAGTAGGTAAATCCTACTTTTATTTTCTGTGACAGTCAAAGTGGAATACAATTGGCTAAGAATCCTATCTTTCACGCAAGGACAAAACATATTGAGGTAAAATATCACTTTGTGCGTGAGAAGTTACAATCTGAAGATATAAGTATTGTACATTGTTCTACGTTATTACAAGTTGCTGATATATTTACGAAAGCTTTAAGTAAAGAAAAGTTTGAGACTTTTAGAGTCAAACTTGGCTTAGATCTGGTTATGTAAAAAGCCTTTACTTGTAATACTATCATGGAGGTATGTTCCATGAATAGAGTACACTCTAAAATAAAGAGAGACGTTGATCATTGAGGGAGAGAGTTAAAATAGCAATGATTGACTTATACAGTGCTTTCTTATTTTGATGGCACCACGTGTGCTTAGTTCTAGAGTTATCGGGCCGTCTTTCTTTTACGAGCCCTTTGAGTGCTTTTAAGCAACTTGTCTTTGTACTTACTTATTAGTTGAATATACAGTTTGAGGAGAGCAATTATGTTGTCTTGTCTTGTTGCACTTTGATCTAGTTGGGTGTTTAAACTGTGTTTTCTTAACTATTACATTCAACAAAAAAATCAACAAAAACTGCAATAGGCAAAAACTAGTGCAATCTATTGTTTTTTGAACCTATGCTACATTTCATACAGTTTTGAATGTCCATTAAAAACCTTGATTGGAAGCTCTCTACTATGGTGGAATTTGGAGGAATCCATTCTTCGCTTGAGAAAGAGGGTAATGATATCGTCTCTAATTTTCCACCTAAACTAGATGGTGTGTAAAATGAATCATAGAAGAAAATACAAGAATCCAAAAGTGATCTCGTGGAGCGGTTCTTGTATTGCAGAAGACCAATATCAGAATGAATAACGTCCATGATGCCGACAAGGGATTGTATAGGTTGCCATTCAATTATGCTCGATGGATACAAATATGCACAAATCCATAAAATTATATGTCATTTAAATACTCAGATACACGTCTAAATGATTAATGCAAAGCTCAAAGCAAAAACTTCTCCAAAACTTACAATTGCATTTGAGTCTGTCATTTGAACTTATGCCTTCCACTCTAATTTCCTTATGCATGTAGACATGTTGAATCAAGAACTCTGAAATGGATCGACCACCGGGTGAAACTTTGAAGTCTAAAATTCTACCTTTTCAAAAATTCCTATAATCTATATTTAATTTTCTCTTTTTACCAAAAACACCTCTTGATGAGGGATGCATGAGAACCCAGTGAAATTTTCTATAGATATGTGGTATCCAAGAGCCATCAGAGTCTTTTTCATTACAAATAGAAACTAAGACAATGTTGCTTCGTGGTCTCTGGCTTCCAGAAGCCATTACAAAGCTAAAAGAAGATGAACAACAGAGTCTGAAACAAAATGTAGTTGAATCAGTATGAAAATAATTAACCAAATTTGTAATAAATGTTGGTGGTCTTTCGTAAATCATATATGTTACTCTAACTACAGTTAGATCAAAATAGACTTACTTTAATCGCAAGTGTTAGGTCTCGGGCACTCTGGAACCTCACGGGCAGCAATTACGGTCCAATCACAAGTCAGAATCCTGCTCGGCGGGAGTTTTGAATTGTATAAAAATATGACCAAAAAGTTCCAAAAAAGAAATCGACCGGCAACAACGTTACGGTCTTTCACAGGTGTAAATATATAACTGGGCCAAGTGTACATCAAATCATTGAAAAGTCAAAAACAACATCTTGACAAAAGGTTCTTTTGGTGCTCAAAACTCCTCTAATGGGTGTTGTTAGTCAATTTATGCAAGATCCTAGTCCAAAGATCCTAGTCTAGCACACTAGAAGTCTACTAAATGTATTCTCTGATATATTCGAGAGACATTGAATTTTGGTTTGAAGTATGATCAACCTGAAACACCAATGCTGGTAGGTTACACAGATGCTGATTAGACTAGTAATATTGATGACTGAATATCTACTAGTGGTCATACATTCAGTTATGGTACAATTGTAGTTCATGGAGCAGCAAAAAGCAACCTACAATAGCCTTATCCTCGACGGAATTTGAATATCGAGCATTAAGCAATGCTACACAAGAAGCGATATAGTTACGACTTGTGGATTTAGGTCAACCATAGGTGTGGATGCAACTACTATATCTTGCGACAATCAAAGCTGCATTCACCTTGCCAAAAATCCAGTTCTACATGTGCAAACCAAGCACATCAAAATACATTATCATTTTGTTCGAGAGAAAATTCTTGATGGAGCCATTGATCTTGTTTTTTGTAAATCTGAAGATCAAGTGGCAGATATTTTTACTAAGTCACTAGGTAGATGTAAATTTGAAAAGTTTTGTACTCTATTAGGAATAGAAGAATGTAATTTTATCATTGAGAGAGAGTGTTAGAAATCAATGATTAACTTCATTGATTATACTTCATTCTTATTGTTTACGTTACACTTTACTATTGAAAACTATTACAGTTGTAGTTATCATATGCTAGTCCATTAGTCTACTCCTAGGTTTTTTTCTCTCTCTCTATCGGGTCAGAGCTTATTTGTACATTTTACATTCAGTATGCAAAAGTGTGATTGAGTGTTGAGTGAGAGTGCGTGTTCTTCTTCCGCCTTCTTTGGTGATTGCTTATGGTGAATGCTTGATGTTGTCTATTGACACAATCATTGTAAGAGGTG